>JAIMZG010001935.1:0-17386 GCA_020466075.1 Colletotrichum coccodes
CACACAATAGCAAGCAATACATCACAAACGAGTCGTATTGAGTGCCACGTGTTCCCTATTCGTATATGGGTTAACAACTACGAAAATAACCTTGTGGGGTTATTCCAACACTTCCACCTACCTTTCGCAACAAGCAATTGCGCACAATAATTGCTATGAGATAAAAGTGATCCTTCAAACCCCCTGGATACCAAACCATCAAATATAAAGCTATATATCTTTCGTCATGCTGCACTGAAGAATACAAGGTTATATTGGCACACAATCTTCTTTGTCGGTCATAGTGCGCTGCCACCTACCTTCTTCTACTTCTACAAAGCTTGTCGCTTTGTTAATGAATATGCATCGCTTGCATTGGGAATCAGTGCACTCTGCTCTCTCTATGTTACCTTTCGAGAAAACTACTATAGACCCAAGCTGCAGTGACACTGGCAATGCTTGTCTATGAAACAAATAGTAAACCTGGTAGTTGGTAGCCCGAGTGCAGGTTGGATTTGTTAGTCATCAATGACTTGTATACAGTTTTGGCTTGGCAGAAGGGCACCGTGCTTCGTATTAGAGATGTTAGTTGTAGTTTAGGGGGAAAAGCACTTGGCAGGGATCAAGGGATCGTTTCATCTGACCGACCATCATCGTGATTGCTACCGGCAGCCTATGCCGGTCCAGACTCGCCACCCTTGTGTGCGGATCGCTCGGACAGGAAGGAGGATTTGGTATGATCCGGCCAACTGGATATCGAAACCAGAAAATTTCTCGATTTTGCGTTGGTCCAACAAGTTATAAATTACCGCTTGTTGTTGTAATATGCGATTGGTGGATGCATCTTGGTACCCCTCAAGTACTCCCCCCGCTTTAGGCACGAGTGCTAGAAGATGCCTTGGTGGCCGCTCACGTTGGTGGTCCGCTCGCATTTGAATTACATTGTTCCTATCTGCCTAAATCGCTCAGTGAGGCAGATATGAGCAATGCTGATCAAGTGTTTTTAGTCATACCTTTCCTATTCTTTTTGACATTCTTCTTCAAGTAGTAATGGCAGTTGAAACTCGCTGGACAAGTCAGCAGATATCAAACAGCGTCCTAGCAGTATACCTCTGCTGATTTAAGACACTTATTCTCCCCCGTTGTTTTTGACACTCGAATCGCAAAAAGCCCGTCTAGAGATGTCCCTCATTCGCAACTTTTGACACAATGAATCACCAAAATTACCACCAACGTATTGACTTTGTCAAATCCATTCTCCAGCTGAATGATCTAGAGGTATTATCATGTTCCTTATGCGTTAAATCACCATTTGCTAAAGATAGATCAGGCTGAAAACATCGACCCGGTCGAATATGACATGAATGGTCCTTTTCCATACAACAACTTCATATACCTCGTCACTCTCTCGTCTCCGACAAACACAGCGATCAAGTTCAGATCTCCCCAGTCTGGCAAATCCCAGCCAGGCACTGTGCCATTCCCAGCAAACACCATGTCTCTGATCGTCAGACTAGCGAATTCTGACCCAAGAACTGGTATCAACAACACTAACCGTGTGGAAAATGAAGTCGCTTTTATGACCCTTGTCCGGCAGGCACTTGCAGAGACCAAGTACAGTCATATTGTTCCAGACGTATACGCTTGGGCAAGTATGTCAAGTGGTCAAGGCTTCAGTGTACAACAACACATGCGCGGGACTATACCTGACAGAGGAGGTTTCGAGGACTTCACTCTGCAGGACAAGACAGTTCTGTTTGGACAGATGGCTGATATCCTAGCTTTACTCCAGAACTTCAAGGTTCCAGAGACGGCAGACAAGTTTGGAGGACTGAGATTTGATGAAGATGGGGAGGTTATCAGTGCGCAGATGACCATGTTCAAGGGAGAGCCTTCTACAACCTACAAGGACTTCCTACGCGCCATATTCAAAGTAAAGCTTCAGGAGGCTGATGAGAATCCTGTAATCCAAGGTTGGAGAGACAATGGGGTAAGGACAAGACTTGATAACTTCATCGATCATCGGCTTGAAGGGACCTTGGACAGTAAGGATCTTCAGAGAGTTCTCGTTCACGCTGATTTCAGTAAGTTGTTCTGGTACCACTTTTTGTTTCAGACGTCCCTAACACGAACGCTTTCTAGCCACAAATAACATGCTGTTCGATGCCACCACCCTTCAGGTGACTGCACTCCTGGATTTCGACTTCTCCTACATCGGTACAGTCGCAGACGAGTTCATGGGGTTCTCTTTTGGCAATATATCTGGCGGGAAACTTCCAGGGCCATATGAAAGCGCACCTCAGCTCACCCTCCGCAATGCGATGCTCAATGGGTTTCCAAAAAATGCTCCAATTGTGGACTGTTCAGAGGTGCAGTGGGATATCGCAAAAGCATGGGACAAGGAGCTTGTCCGGGCTGGTGCAGCGAGGCCTCGCAATATCTCACAATTCGAGGAGATTGCAGACATTTACTGGCTCCAGGACAAATTGAGTCCCTTCGAGTTGGATAATCCAATGATGAGGAAGCGGATGACTGCACAACAGCTCGAGGAGGCTCGGAGCAATACGGAGAGCCTGATTGTCAGGTTCCTGACGTGTACGAGCCCGCCTTTTGACAGCGTTCCTAGCCCATAGTATATCTGCAATAAGAGTCCCATATTCATTTTATTCGGACGGTTTTGTGGTACATAATTTAGAGCAGTAAAGCAGGGAATAGATCAATCGGCTTCCTACTTTAGAGCGTTATATTGCTATATCCTAGACTATGTGGAAGTCAGTATATGCATGTTTCATTCAAATTCAAAGATATCAATAGAGAAAATGTTTCAATTCGGGACACGATTCCAATGCATGTTTCGCACATAGAGACCATCAGGCTGCATTGCCTCTCGGGGCGGTGTATAGTGGCTTTGATCGTTTTAGCTGTGAATAGTTGGTGGGAGGCTGGTACCAGTTTTTAGCAATGCTATCAGATAACGTAACGCTATGTGCTTGCTTGCTCTATCGCTTTACATCTACGTTTGAGTGCATCGGTGGTCTAGAACAGTGAGGTTTTGGCTCCCCAGACAGGCAATCTAGCCTGTCTTCTGACACTGTGGCACAATCGTTGGAGATAGCAATGAGGGAATCTCACTGTAACAATTAAGAGACGGAGCGTCGCCTAGGAGTAATAAGAGCCCACTACTTCGAGGCGACAATACTTGGTTCTTTTAAGGAGACTATGTATATTATCCTGCAGGCTGTTTTGTTAACTACAAGTAGGCGCTGCTACAAGCAGTGCGGAACAGCACTGATCAACTCAAGAAAATAATATTCAATCCCATATTAAACCAAAAAAAAGAACCGAACTTGTATTGCTTAAAGATCTTTTGCATTCAAGTCTGCTTGTAGGAAGTAGGACAAGCCTCTTAGTATATCTAGTAAGGCAAGATGAATAGAATACAGGTAGCCAGGTGCGAGTGCTAGAAAGGTTAGTTTTACTTTATTTCGAGACTGTAATAGCCTTCTCTCTATAATGAAATATTCTGTACTGTAGCTACGATAAGGTTCTCTCCTTGTCTAAGACGTTTTTCTTAGTCCTTTTATACTAGCTAAGTAGGTGACTTTTCTTCTAAAGGGGTTTATACTTAGCCTCTAGTAGTATATTATAATATATTATGGCAATTAATATACAAGTGTCAGTAGATTAATACACAGATACTACTCTTATTTAATTATTATTGTTTATTAATGTGGTTAATAAGCGAGCTGGACAGACAAGCGAGCTGGACACCCGACCGCGACCTTGATATCTTTCCACTTTCAACATGCATCCAGACGCGCTGCCGGCGCGGGGACGTTCTGGATGGGGAGTATTGCTCGTCAGGGCACCGTGCTGTGGGGAAACCATCCAGGATACAAGGTCTTCCGCAACGTACTTGACTACGGCGCTGTGAGCGATGGTGTTACAGTAAGTCGGCCAAGACATACCAGCCCATTCTAATCGTCGCGACTGACCTTTCATTCAGGATGACACCAAAGCCATCAAGCTCGCAATGATGGATGGCAACCGTTGCGGGGAGAAGTGCAACGGTTCCACGACCAAGAATGCCATCGTGTATTTCCCCCCGGGCACATACCTCGTTTCCAGTACAATCCCCCTTCCCTACGGAACCCAGGTTATCGGCGACGCTAATGACCGCCCTAGATTCAAGGCAGCCCCGGAGCTCGTCGGTCTGGGCGTTCTGTCTACCGACGAATACACCGGCGAGGGGGGGACGGGAATCGATGGAGGTGACCCCCAGTACTACGTCAACACTGCGAACTTCTATCGCCAAATACGCAACGTCATCATCGACGTCTCAGGGACTGGTAACGATTGAGACACAGCCTGTCTTCATTACCAAATCGCACAAGCTACTAGTCTGCAGAACGTCGAGCTTATGGCCGCACCGGGATCCAAACAGATCGGTATCTACGCCGAAAACGGCAGCGGAGGCAGATTTCCGACGTCGTCTTCCAGGGTGGTGCGATCGGTATCTACGGAGGCAACCAGCAATTCACCGCACAACGCCTGTCTTTCGACGGCTGTACCATCGGGGTCCACGTCATCTGGGACTGGGGCTGGATCTGGAAGTCCATCACTATGCAGAACGTCGACGTCGGGTTCAAGATCGTCTCCGACGACGGCTCGGGCAACATCAAATCCGTGTCCGTGATGGACTCGTCCTTTTCTAACGTCGGCACAGCGGCCATCGTCATCGGCACTCCCTCGTCCAAACCCGACTCGGGCAGCACCGGCGTCGTCCTCGAGCGGGTTTCGCTGACGGGGGTGGCCGCTGTAGTCAAGGACATCGGCGGCAACGTCCTCCTGGCCGTATCCGCGGGCGCTACCGACCAGTGGACGCTGGGTCCCGTCTACGAGGACTCGACCACGGCGCGCAGCTTCTCCAACGGAGGCAGGATCGGAAGCTACAGCAGGCCCTCGACTCTTGTCGACAGCGATGGCAAGTACTTTGAGCGAGAAAGGCCCCAGTACGAGGGTTACGGTTTGGGCGACTTTGTCCACGTCAAGGACCTGGGCGCCACGGGGGACGGCACGACAGATGACACGGCGGCTTTTCAGGCGGCACTGTATTCGAGCCAGGGTAAATTCCTTTTTGTTGATGATGGGTCGTATATTCTCACCTCGACCGTCACCGTGTCCGTTGGAACTGAGATTGTGGGCGAGACCTGGTCACAGCTGGTTGCGTCGGGGCCGTATTTCGAAGATGCCAGGCAAGTTACCCATTCCTTTCTGCTTCTACCTCCTTTCCACCGCTCTCCTTCGCTCCTAGCCTTCACTTGCTGACCTAGTTTTAGCAATCCCCAAGTCATGCTCAAGGTTGGAAACCCGGGGGACGTCGGTAACATTGAAATGCAGGACCTCATCTTCACTACCCGTGGGCCAACAGCGGGTTTGGTTTTGGTAGAGTGGAATATCGAGGCGGCGAGCCCGGGATCCGCAGGCTTATGGGACTGTCACGTTCACATTGGAGGTGCTACTGGAACCAACCTGACACCAGCCGAGTGTCCTCCCGTGAACAGCGATATCAATCAAGGGTGCAACGCCGCCAGCTTGATGTTCCACCTCACGCCGTCCGGCTCGGGCTATTTCGAGAGCATGTGGCTTTGGCTCGCGGACCACATGATCGAGTAAGTCATACTTGCATACAGGCGTTCGCAGAGCGACTAACGCAATCTCCCAGTGACCCCGATCTCAAAGACAGTGGCAACCCAATGGTGCAAACCTCCGTCTACATCGCCCGCGGCTTCTTGATCGAGAGCACAAAGCCCACCTGGTAACTCTTCCTGTCCCGGATTTGTCTCGCAACACCTGCTGACCCCGAGACAGGCTCTATGCGACCGCCTCTGAGCATGCCGTCTTCTACCAGTATAATTTCCACAAGGCGAAAAATATCTTCGCCGGCATGCTGCAGACCGAGTCTCCCTACTACCAGCCGACGCCACCACCGCCTGCGCCGTTCGGGGCTGTCGTTGGCGACTTTCCCAGTGACCCGGCGTACACCTGTGCTTCGAACGGCAATGGTGACTTCAGTGGCTGTGACGAGTCTTGGGCTGTCATAATGCGAGAGTCAGAGAATGTCTTTGTGGCTGGTGCAGGCGTCTACTCTTGGTTTTCAACCTATGGGCAAGACTGTATCGATGTCCACGAGTGCCAGAAAGCCCTCTTGCTGCTTGAATCCAACAAGGCGAGCGTACGTTTCCAGAATCTTATCACCATCGGCGCCAAGTATATGGCTGTTATGGACGGTAATGGGATCCTGGCTACGGATAACCTCAACGTGGAAAAGCATCCCTTATGGTCCCAGATCTCGATCCTGGACGTCAGCAGCACTGGTTCCCAGTTCAACGACCTTGTTTGGCTCGATCCTACTATTTGGGAGATGGAATAACCACAGTTTACCTGCTCGCCTCCATGCCACGTCAAGATCCCGCCATGGACCGGCGCGACCAGCACCGTCAACTACCCCCTAATCACCGTCAGCGCCGGGACGTGGACGACCACCATCACCAAGGCGCCATTGGCCCTCTCGCAGTGGGTGTTCAAGCCGGTCACGCTGACACAGGGCGCCGGCAACGGAAAGTTCAAACGCCAGAACCCCGTAGCATTCTGGCCCGAACCGGCGCTCACGCCCTCCTGGCCGGCCGTGATCTACACCGGGCCCGACGGCTCGGCGAGGACGACGGCGCCCACCGTCGCGTTTCGCACCCCGCCCACCGGCAGCTGGCCCAAACGCGACATCCAGCCGTACTTCGGCCAGAACGACAAGCCGTGGGTGGCGGACTGCGAGTTCTTCGACTTCGAGTGCCTCTCCGGCTCGACGCCGTGGATCTACACCGACAACGCGACAAGCACGGACGACGGGCTGGGCTTCGACGTCGACTACGACGAGTTCTGGCGCGAGGCCCTGACCACCTGCGCGGACAAGACCAGCACCTCGACCACGTCCACGACGGTCTCCAAGACGGCGACGGTCGAGAGCCCCAAGCCCTCGCCCAAGGAGCAGGGCAACCCCGGGCAGAACCAGGTGTCGTGCTACAACGATGGCGGCAAGACGGAGCACGTACGCCTGGATAACGCAGCCAACAGCTTCTGCAACGAGATCGGCGCCGCGGGAAACGTGCTGACCGCGCCGTACATCCACTCCAACAGCTTCCAGTTCCCGTACAACGGCGGCATCGGCTCCATTAACATCAAGGTCCGGCTCGAGATCAAGGGCAACTGCGAGTGGAAGTACGACTACAACGAGTGCCGCAGGTACTTGGGCGTGCCTGTCGACAGCTGCAACTGCGGTGGCGTCAACAACAAGCAGGGCGGCACGGTGCAGGGCGGCACGGTGAAGAACTCGTGCTATTTGTGGACGATTGACCCGAATGTCAAGTTGTAAGTAAGTATAGGAACGGCAGTCCGAGGACGGGAGATAGTTATCGGCAACTGTAATATCATGATAATAGAAAAGTGGTCAATTCAAAAGGTGTCTCGCTCGACAAAGGGTGTAAACTTCATCTTTTCCCTGTCCGGTCCGCCAACACCCTTCATTGATTCTAGGCCTGCCTTACTGCCATCGCCACCAACACTGAGTCTACGGCCTGATCGCCACCAACGCAGGGTCTAGCGGCCTGCTCGCCTCCGTAATCCAGTCCGCCTGCTCCTGCAGTTTCAAGAATTCAGGCGCATTGTAGTTGACCATAAGCTTCGTCTCCGCGGGCCACGGCTTCTGATCGCCCATCATCTCTCCCATGGCGGCCAACAGGTCCCCGCGCGAGCTCATCAACCAGGGATGCACGGCCGACAGGTAATCATGGATCGTGACAAAGGGGCCAGCGGCGGGCCTCACCACCACGCTGACGGCCTTGCCAAGCGGCCGCTGGGTCCCGCAGCATATCAGCAGATGCGGCGGTCCGCCCTCGCCCGAAGCCAGGTCGCAGTCAGGGGGGTTCCCCAGCGGGCATGGAGGGACCCGTCCTCCTCCAATACCTCCCCGTTCTCGTCGACGCCGTCGGGGTAGGTGTGCTCGCGGTGGTTTTCGAGCCAGGTGTCCTCCCAAAGGAGCTGAAAGAACTCGATGCCGAATGTCCGATGGTCCGCAAGCTTATTATTCTTGGCATAGATCCCGAGCTGTTCTTCCATGACTATCGCGTGCGGCTATTTCAGATGAAGCATTTGGAAACAGTCACCATCCTTCACATGCAGTCGCCAGAGAAAATAGACAACCAGTGGTGAACGGGCTGGGACGACATGATAGAGGGTTACTATCTCCGTGACGGCCCTGTCGCCTTCTATACGCGGATTCTTTACCCCAAGTACCCGCCTTATGAGATCAAGCCGGACAACTACCTGAAAGTTGAGCGAGATACCCGGAGGAAGCTGGTGGCGGAACATCCCGGCTGGTACGAGCCGGGCTACGAGGTATCTGACTCGGACGACGACATCTGCGGACCAACCCGATTTCGGAAAGGCTACCGCCGCCGCGTCGAGGGTTGGACTACACCTGTTTGATCTCCCCATCGAGCTTACAGGTGAGGTTTGTGAGCCACGCAAAGCGATCAAGGTAATTTCACACACGGGCATACACGGATTCAAAAAGTGGTCGTTTTTGCAAGTAGAATGGTATGGCTGTGCCTAACATCCTAGTTGCTGTTAAGACTTGAGGGACATGTAACTCATAGCAGTAGGTAGCAACGTCTGATTAGGCTAGGTAATTAACTGTTGCGAGTGAGACGGGCACCTCTGTGCAATTTCGCCCTGCAAGGCCGGACTGTTCCGTCCTACCGCTGCAAGTATCCAGACTCAAAGATAGTTAGTCATGTTTATACGTCAGGAATAAAGACGCGTGCTGAATCCAAGAGCCATCTCGTCTGCCAGACGTTTCGACATGCTTGAACAGGAGTCTTGTTGTCTTCTGCTCTTGCTTCCGTCCTCTTTTGCCATCACTGGCGTTCTCTCCTTACATCAATCTTGTCGTTTGTTACTTTACTTCACTTAGACTCTAGACCACATCGCCTATCTGCCCTCAGTCCCTTTTGGCCCCCAACAGCACAATAAGGCTCACTATCGTTTTGCTCTAGGCCTGCATCACCGCCAGTGTATCGTTTACAAAAGCGAATTCCTCCCCTGTGCGCTTTCGCATGTCCTAACACTACACCTCTCGCCCTTCTTCTCCCACATCTTCTCTATTTTACATAGGACTTGTCCTTTTAGCCTTGAAACACCATGTTGTTTCTTGTTTCTGTTTGATTTAACTACGCTGTGCCCTATGCATATAACACAACCATATTATGTATTCATATTGTAAGCTTGACGTTTTCTCTGTGTTAAAATTGTTTTATTTTGGCATGGCACCGTAGTTGCGGAGTTGCACGTGTCCGAGTTAATGGAAAACAGGGCCGCGAGGCGCATAAGGGGCCAAAATCCAAGAACTTTAATCGATTCCCGGCATCTCCGGGTGGCCGGCCATCAGCACCACGGAATCGTTCAGTACGAATGCCAGTCCATATGTGATACTAGACAAATACTACCAAACTTTTCACCCAAGCCATGATAGTCTTCGATAGTAGGAACCCAGGGTTGGCACTGCCTGAAACGCTATGGAAAGAAACCTTAAACTGATACCGATGTAGCAGCAATCTACTATGATCACGACTCCACCGAACTGATCCACACTTACAATAATGGATCTGCACTTCGTTGCACCACACTATCATCCGGAGCGTGCTGTGGGCGGGAGGACAACGCTTGTCTCAGGGGCTATACAGAACTTGTATCTACATATATATACACACAAAGAACTCAGAGCAGCAGCTGGATATCCTGCGATGTGCTAGTTCATCAGGTTTCGAGATTGCCATTCCCATTCACGGTCGTCCAGTGGTTTGTCTCACGCTTCCTTCTTCGCAATTGATATATAAGCAGGCATGGCGCATAACTCTCCCTTGGCTCATTATTCTAAGCAGCAACCGTGCGAAGAGGCACCTGAACGAGATGGGTTGCTTACCATGACACCGACGCGTGTCCGCTCGACAGGCCCTGACATCCGCACGATGCTGTGCGCCTTCGTGTGCTGCCTCGTTACTGTTGGTGTTGGTTTTACCTCGGCACGTCGGGTTACGCGTCCGCTCTAGAGGCAACTCACTTGAGCGCGTGCGGCCAAACACCCCAAAAGGGCGACTCCGCCATTGGCCTCGGTAACGCGACCATTGACGAACTACCCTTTATCTCGGATGGTATATGCTGTGCCTCCTCCAAAGCCTGTCTTGTCCATACTCACATACACGGCGCGCAGTACCTCTTGTTCGAAAGAAGTTTGAACACGATTCTTCCTATAACTTTACCGCCCCGGGTGCGAACCAAAAGTGGCTTGATCTCATTTCTTGTGAGTGTGCGCCGTGATCAATCAACTGCGAACCACTGTCCCCTGTTCTACCATTATGACGAGTAAGAGCTGAAGGTCCGCAATCACAGTCGGCAAGCCTTTCATCGTTGTCAATGAACCCGCCAAGTATGGGCTGCCAGACTACTTTCACAAGGACGCGCTGCAGCCAGAAGGATTGCAGCCAGTGGCATGGAACGTGTTCCATCACTCTATTGTTTGGTACGACGCCATAGCTAAGATGACCCCCTTCTGCTCGCTCCCGGTGTGCATTTCAACCCGGCTGAACGTTGGACAGGTTTGCATCCGGACCACAAACATGAAGCTGGCCTTGGACTTGGACGGCGGTTACGACGTTTGCACAAAGCAGCATATTGAGCACTGTCTCGAGAGTCTCCGTCAGGTAAGACCGGATCCATCTCCTCACCAATGGCGATTTCGAAGCTACAGACGTGGGAAAGATAGAGAGAGAGAGAGAGGAAGGTTTGCTAACACTTGTGCCCGGTTTGTAGGCCACCATGTGTGCCGCGAACATGAACATGGAGAGATTCGAGTTCATCCACTACCCCGGCTACGATTACTTCGTCCCAAAACTGGTTGGCCAACACGAAACGCATACGTGTCTTGATTGGGAGGTCATCAAGCGTAACACACGGAAGATGAGATCTGAGAACATTCCTGTCGATAAGTACGGCAAGCGTATTTCTGCACCGTGAGCCTGAATTCTCACCCCTCACGGATGGCCCGAAAGTCTTCCCTTGTGTACGTCTTCACTGTAGCTCCTTAGAACCAAGACGTAGAGATTGAATTTTACAGTAGCAAGATTTGGGATTTGTTTGCGTCAGTTGACTGTGATTTTCGTTCCCCTGGTGCCATTCATCGATAATTAGACGAACAGGGAAACCCTAATCGGTCTCGCCCACGCAGCCAGGTAAAGCCTTTCAACCGGCCGCTTATTCATGTCATTTACCGCTCAAACTTCATCTCTTCAGCTCTGCCTCGGCAGGAGGTTAGTTCTAAACTCTTGTTACTACTGGTTTCTAGGGAGACATCGGCCCACAGACAGCTGGTGTCTGCGCACACATGGACAGGGGCTTTTCTGTAGCCTGAATGCAATTATACAAACTTGGACAGAGTTTGGAGGCAAGTCGCATCGCGTACTGACAGGAACCTGTGGCGCGAAATCATGTGTATGAAGGAACGGACGGACAGATGGTTGATGGTAAGCGAATCCACTTCCTCATTGAATCATTTTGTTACGATCGGCGCAACTGATCACTGTGCAGCGTACCTGTATAATGCAAAACAGGTGAGAATGTTGCCGAGTCATCACTACTGAAGCTTTTGCTTTCTGGCTCAGTTGGTTGCCCTGACCTGATCGTGACACATTTCCGGGTAGGATGTGGTTGAAACTGCCCAAGATGTGATTACTGATTATCTTCTCCGCCGCACTACGTTTTAGTTCTCGCGTCCGAAACTTTCACCTGCCCAGAGCTTGACTCGCGAGTTTTGTCTGCTTGTAGCGATACCTGACATATACTGCCTGGCGTCTACGTCTTCTTCAGGAACCGGCTTGGGGCCTGCCGCAGAACGTCCCGTGGCATATGCTTGAACTGTGTGCAAGATGGGCGTCCCCGTTATCTCTCAATCTATTCGGTTGCATGTGACTTGGGCAATCAATGTATTGTTGTTTTCCTGGGCACCGCCGGCGCCGCAGGCGACGGGCCCAGACGCTGAGGGCGGCAAAGACGTCATTTCAGACCAACAAAGGGCAAAGTCTCTCGCACAGAACCTGTCCCGATGTTGGGACAAACGTTCGAGGGGCCATCCGGGAAGTTGGACGCAGGGCCGACGTCTCGCGGCCAGCCTGGCCGAGTGCCTTCGGCGCGACTTGCTCGGAGGAGGGCTCATCGAGCTGGCGGCCATGCTCACGGCAGCGGCTCCGCCCCTGATACTCCGATGGCTTTTTTGTGGTTGTAGAAGACCTGAATGAAGGACGCCAAAACTCTCAAGGGCTATCGGAGATCCATGATCCCCCGTTTACTCGCGGTCACGCCTTTCTCCTCATTGCCGCCATGGCCGCCGCGCAGATGGCTGCCGGCATCCTCATCAATGTTTCCCGATACAAGCTCGAGACCGCCGGCGCGCAGGCCAAAGTGGCGCTTACATGCCCCACCATGGACAAGACCTTCTTACGGCCGCCATCAACCTCTTCTGCCGCCACCGGTACAGAAGAAGAAGAAGGACCAAGCCCTACACGGGACGCACGATACGAGAGCGACAAGCGGGTCTGGAGCTCTGGGTCCGTTTTCAACCTCGCGTCCATGGAAGCCTCTCGCGTGGAAGAAGCCTTCAGCGGACTCAGCGCGGTCTGGACGGTGCCACTCAGCTTCATCCTCGCGATTCCCGCGCTGGTGGCCAGTGTAGACCTCTCGGCGGTGGCCGGTACCGCCGTCCTGTTCGTGGGTCTTCCCGTCTTCGCCGGAGGAGCGGTGCGTGTTTGGACGGAGCAGCTGGCCCTCAGCGGGATCTGCCAGCGCCGAGTTTCGTGCTCGCAGCAGCTGGTCCAGGGCATCCGAGGCGTCAAGCTTGCGGGATGGGCGGCGCAGAACTCCACCATCGGCGCCATGTGCGGGATGAAGATGAAGGAGATGGTCATGGCGGACCGGCTGTGGCGAAACCGTGCCTTCATGGAGGCCACGAGCGCGCTGCTGCCGACGCTGGCCTCGGTGGCGAGCTTGGCGGCATACGAGGCGCTCCGGAGCACCAAACTGGACCCGGCGAGGGCTTTCTCGTCGCTGGCCCTGTTCCTGGCCCTCAAACCGCACATATCGCGGGCGGCACAAGTAGTGGTGCAGCTGCAGGAACTCCTAGCGGGCTGCCGGGCGATCGAGGGGTGGTTGGAGAGCGAGGAGCCAGGGCTACTTCCTGCCTCCATGGAGAGGGCGATAGGGACCGCAGGGCCGACTGAGTGGGCGATGAAGGTCGAAGACGCGGTTTTGACTTGGCCGGAGACACCAGAGGACGACTCGTTTGAGCTGACGTTCGAGGCCGGACTTCGAGTTCGGGCAGGTCAAGTGGTGGCCATCTGCGGCAACCCCAACTCGGGCAAGTCGTCTCTGCTGGCCGCGGCGGCCGGTCAAATGTGCCTCGAACAAGGCATCAGGCGACTGCGGGCGGGAACTACTGTTGCATTGGCAGGCCAGTCGCCGTGGATTCAGATGGGCACACTCCGCAGCAACATCCTTTTCGGTCGGCCTTTCGACGGGCTCCGCTACCGGCGAGTTGTCGACGCGTCAGCCCTCTCCGCCGACTTAGACCGACTGCCTCTTGGAGATATGACCGTCGTTGGTACAAGCGGCCAAGGCCTCTCAAGCGGTCAGGCCCAGCGCGTCAGTATTGCACGGGCTCTGTACTCGGATGCAGACTTGGTGCTCGTTGACCACTGTCTGCGCAACTTGGACCCAGAGGTTGCCAGGACCGTGCTCGAGGACGCCATCTACGGTGTTCTCGACGGCAAGACACGTCTTGTGGTCACGAACCAGGCCTGGGTGGCTCGCCGCTGCGATCGCGTCTTCTGGCTTGACCACGGACACGTTACCTGGTTGGACTCTTTGGAAAGTCTAGAGAAGCCACTTGCGTCCATGCCAGCAAACGATCCAACTATACTCGCGGAAAAGAAGCCGCCACCAGCCCTGCCCGGCTCAGTCTCCACCACGGCCTTGAGCTCGGCTCAGATTCTTGAGACAAGGCGGACATCGGCTCCAATGGGCGTCGAAGGGCACTGCAGATCCTTCATGGTGTATCTGCATCTTGTTGGTGGCCCTCGACAGACGCTCGTGACAATCGGCATCATCTTAGCGTGGCAGACTACCGCCGCTGGCGTGGTCTTGTGGCTAGCATCGTGGACGACAGCTCGACTTGGTCTTTCCGGACGAGTATACATGACAGTTTTTCTATCCCTGGGCTTTGCCGAGGCTCTCTTGGCGTATCTACTCTGCCTAGACATAACCACCAAGATGTTGGAGGCAAACCGTGGCCTGTGGGAGCGCGCTCTGCGGGGTGTTGCCGCGGCTCCCCTAAGCTTCTTCCATAGTCTCCCGCTCGGTGCCATAATGGACCACCTATCCAGGGATGTCGACACGGTAGATCGTGGACTCATCGAAGCCGCACGCAATGCAGTGCTTCACCTCGCGCGCTTACTGGGGAGCGTTATTCTCATGCTGTTGTTGCAGGTTAAGGTGAGTCGTCGTCTCCCACGACGCCCTCTGCGTCTTCAGTCGCGGCTCAGAGCTCATGGGTATCCACACAGTTAGTAGCTGTCCTCGCACCAGGTTTGGCGGCCGTCATTTCTATGATAACCCGCTACGCCCCGCGTCTCAAGGACGCCCGCTCCCGTGAAGCCAGGCTGCGCGCCGACGCGAACACTGCGTTCAGCGACGCCATCGACGGCTCCGTCTATATATCCACCTACAAGATCGAGTCAGAGACCCGGTCTATTCTGACTGAGCGGCTCGACGTATGCAGCAACGCTCGCTTCCTCGCCGCTGCGAACATGAGATGGCTCGAAGTGCGACTAGACGCCATCGTGGCTTGCATCGTCGCGGCTACAGGCGTGCTCGTCGTCGCGACATCATCCGAAGCGTTGCCAAGACACGCCAACGGCGCTCCATGAAATAAACCTCACGATCCTGGCCGGCACGCATATCGCAGTTGTCGGCCCTACTGCGGCCGGAAAATCGACCTTGATCTCCCTGATCTTGCGCCTACTCGATCCAACAAGCGGCACTCTCACCATAGACGAAGTATCTATCAAGGAGGTGCCGCTGGACGTGCTCCGCTCACGCATCGCGGCTGTACCTCACGATGTTGCTCTTCTTCCCGGCTGCACCCTCCGTGAGAACATCGACCCCGGGTGCCGGCACTCTGACGCCGACGTATTACACATCATCTCGGCACTGGATGCTCTGGTGGAGGGGGACAAGATGCTGCCTTCCAACCTAGATGCACCCGCTCACCAACTGTCTGCAGGGGCAGCAAAAGTGCAGTTGCTCGGGTTGGCACGTCTGCTGCTGCAGGAGCCGCGGGTGTGCGTGCTGGACGAGTCACTTGGGACGCTGAGCGTCGAGGCCAATCTTCGCGCCACGCAAATTATGCGGGAGATTCTTAGAGAAAGCACAGTAGTAATGGTGACGCATCACATGGAGGTAGCAATGGCATTTGATCGGGTGCTTGTCATAGATGGGGGAAGGGTTGAGGCGTATGGCAAGCCTTTGGATCTATGGAACGAAGAGGGTTTCTTTAGGAGCGCGTGCGATAGTCATGGCAGTTTCTCTAATTAGGATTTAAAACTTCGGTTGAAGGTTTCCAAACGTGGTAGACAGACGCTATCAGGCTTGCTCTCTATCAGCTAGAGTTGGACCTCACGACATGACTCAATTGAATCAGGGTCAAGCGTGCCATTGCCCCTGTCATTCCAGGGTATCACGACGTTGCCCGTGTGGACTAATTAGATCGTATGTTTACGTTGTATCACACTCAGGACGATGAATGTGTTGAGGTTGTAGGTTGCATTGGTTGATGTTTATGTGTGAGTGTGTATTTCTTAAAATCCATATGAGACCGACCCCACTTTCCACAATGAATTTCACGGCGATTTGCACACGCTATTGTCCGCCAATTTTGTCTGACAAAACCATGTAACAGCCCGTAGAGATCACTATAGAACTTAGGTTATAAAGAACAGGAAAACTCAGGTAATTGACCTACATAATACATTTACTGGGGCCGAGTAAAATTACGTGAATAACCAGGATTTCCCTATGAAATCCACCTCTGGATAAGGGGATCCCACAGAACTTTCCCAGAGACGCACTCACATACAGACCAATCAATACAAGAATAAACCTACTTCTGTTGTCAGACTGCTACTTGCAGCAGGCTGACTTAACAACCATGTAGACGTTGTGATTTTGCACCGTCGCCTAATGACACCTAGTTCCGACGTGTCGCTTCCATTGGTAATTAGGCACTAACTATGCAGTGCCGACCTGTCTTTTTTGTTAGCTTATGCAAACTTGTAATCTTTCGTAGTGAAGTAACCTACGCTAGCGGGAATGGTTGTATTCAGTAAAACAGTCGTCTCGCATGTGTCACCGGCATTCAACCACCAGCACTCCCAGTCTTTGGCCTCTTGTGGCCCGACACACATCACTTTCCGCTCCGAGGTTTCATTCGAAAGGTCCAGGAAGCCCTGTTGAGAGGGATTGGTGTTAGGAGTATAGCGAAGAGAACCACCGGTGAAATCGGCTTGCCAAATGCCACCAGATCTCTCGGTGAAAATGAAAGCGTTGCCAGTTTGGAAGGCTGCCGGGGCGCATGCCACTGCCTCAGCGGCAACAGCAAAGGCAGACCAGATGAAGGCGTAGTTGACGTGCATTTTGAAGTTTGGGTATAGATGAACGATGTAGGCTGGAAAGGTGGCCCAGGGATGGGTGCGAGGTAACGACAACACCAGCTTTATAAGGATTGAACATATTAAGTTCGTAGTCTTTTCTTGCCTTGCCCAAAGCGGTATTGAATAGTCCATCGCAATACAGAAGAAAGTAAATTAGAGCTGTAAGATACCCGCTAATTAACGGACAGTATTTTTAGACTATTTTACGGCCTGCTAGATGCGTTCTTTAGGAGGCGCGGACATGATGAATCCCAGTCAGGGTGTGGCTAAGTGGGGCGATGTAATCAATTTGAGAATGTCATTGTGTACTATTTGTGCTGCGAAGGACCCTGGTTAGTTGGGTTGATTACTATCAAGGTTTAGAAGTGGGCACCCAGGTGGGTGACAAAAGAGAATGTTATATTGCAGCGATGCCGCACTCGATCGAACATTTGTATGTAACCATGACCGCACTATGGTTTCTGCTTGTTGCATCCGTGTTATACGCATGCTTGTTTCTCGCGCCCACAGGTGCGTGTTACGGTCAGATATCTGACAGT
>JAIMZG010001939.1:0-11623 GCA_020466075.1 Colletotrichum coccodes
CCCCCGCCCCCCTCCTTCCCGCCTGCGGTGTCCTCTGCCGGCAAAGAAGCTACTGAGGGCATTCAAATTCGGACTGATAATCACGCCAAGGCAGTACCGCAGTCATCGACGTGCACTCAGACCAATCCAGAACCGACCTCCGTCCCATACGAGAGGTTCAGTTGACATCAACTTTACACTACAGAAAAGGTGGCCGGCCTCTTCCTTTGATGCCCGTCCGTCTGGCCGTATCCGGAGGAGGTCCACCGCGTGGTGTTTGCTCCCGGATGAATGCTCCTACAGACGAGCATCAAAAGTGGTGCAATCACCCCTCACGACTTGGCCACGCAAGGGTCAGAATCGTGAACGACGGAAACGGAATGGTAAAACAGGCCAAATGCAGCAGACCCGTTGTATCTGCCACCACGTCACGGACCGAGGCAGTGACAGGTGGCCCTCTACCCGACGGGAAAGGCTCGATCATTGCTTGGCTAGATCTCTCCATCCCAACGACGGCTGCGAAAAACAATCCAAGGGGTTCACAATGATGGCGCTTCGCTTAGGGACTCTGTGTCTCAGTAAGGTACGTTTAAACCACCAAACTCCATCTATTTGATGCCCCTCCCTCAGGCTAAGCCTATTGCACGCCGTTGTCGACACATATACTGCCACGCGTGTGTGGGTATTTGAAAAACATTAGGAAGAACTTTTTGCTCGCCAATCCGGTCCATTGTGTACAAAAGACAACCTACAGCTTCTCCAGCAGAAGCTTGCTGCCAAGGTTGCCCACGGGCTTGTCCGACTTCGCACCGCCCTTCTTACCTTTCTTCGCGCCCTTGTCGCTCTTTTCGCTCTCCTTCTGGGCCTTAACCTCCTTGGCCTCCTTCTGCTCTGCCGTCTCCTCGGTCGCCGCCTTCTCGAGGGCCTTCTTGTGCTTCTTGAGCGTCTTTTTCAGCTCTGACGCATGGCTAAAGTCCTCAGCCTCCAGCATGTTGAGCACGACAAAGGAGCTCGGTCCCGTGGCCCAGTCCAGGATGTAGTCCTTGATGACTGGGTACAGGATGTCGGCGAACTTCAATGGCGGTTCGACAGGCTCAACCTTGCCAGTCTCCTTGTTGAACTTGCCACCCGCGATGAGGGTCTTGATCAATCGACCTCCGAAAGGTGTCCGCGAAACGTGGATTGGAGTAGTGACGCCTTCCACCTCCATGGCCTCCGCACTCGGGTCACCCTCAGCAACGGCCGCCACGGCCTCGAGAGCGGCCGTCTTGTCACCCTCTGCAGAGAGGAGAACATCCGCAACCAGCTGGCAGCCGAAGGGGTCTGCTACCAAAGCCGGCGCAGCCGAGACGACGGCCTCCACAAGCGCCGGCGATATGAAAGCAACCAGCTCCTTTCTCCGCACATCGGCATCCTTCTTACTGCTTGTTTGACGAATCTCGTGGACCTCCTTGAGGATGGCCAGGTCTTCGCTCATATTCGCAGGGAAGAGCGCTCTGGACTGGCCCTCCAACAGGTACAGGAGGGTGGCCCTCGCATAGGGATTTGTCGTTGACACAACAATGTTGTCTGTCGCCTTGTCCTTATCGTCGCCGATCAGCTCAGGGAAGATGGCCTTCGATGTCATCTTTGTGTCGTCGATTACGTCGAAGGCAGTGAGAATAACGATGTGAGCAAATGCGTCGCCCGACATCAGAACGAAGTTGTCCTTGTAAGCCTTGAGCAGGTTTCTGCGGTCTTTGGAGGTGCCGTTGGCCAACAGCAGTGCCACTAGCCGGGATCCGGAGCGGGTGAACGCCATGTTCTTCAGCAGATCGCCCTCCTCGTCGTCCTTGATCATTTCGATGAACAGGGTGAAATCTTCGGTGCCGGGCTTGATGTTCAGGAAGTATTGCAACATGGCGTCATGCAGCATTGTAAAACCGGTCATCTTCTTCTGAACCAGCGAATTGATCATGTCGTGCAAACTCTTCAGGATGGGCTGCTTCTTGCTGGGGTTCTTCTCGAGGATCTCAGACAGATCCGAGGTCGGCTTCTCACTCTTGCTGCGCTCCATGAGGGCAAACTCGGGGCCGTACCATTCCCTCAGAAGAATGGCCTTCTGCTCCTTTGTCGCAATTTGTCGGTAGATGTCGTCCAAAATCCATGACGCCTCGGGGTGGTTGATCAACTTGCGCACCTTGCCGTAGAACTCGGGGATGATGAGGTCCTTGATCTCGCCGTCGGCCTGCACAACCATCTTGGCAATGAGGAACTTGGCGTACCGGCTCTCGGCCAGTTGGGTGTAGGTTCCCTGTAGCTCGCGGGTAATCTGTTTCCGTTGTGCGGCGGTGGCATACTTGAGGGCGGTCTGGACGGCACGCGTGGCGTCGTGCTTCATGACAAAATCCTTGATCCGGCCAGTGATGATAGTGAAGAGCTCGTCGACAAGCTGCTTCCGCTCCTCGGACGGCACGTGGGACTTTCTCCGCAGCCTCTCCCAGATCTTCTTGGTTCGTGCCAGCTCGTCGGCGAGGGGCTTCGCGGCCTTGCGCTCCAAAGCCAGCTTCTTCTGGATGGCGTGGGACTCTTTCGAGTTTTGGCCTGTTGTACAATTCAGTCAGCATCATAATTGTAGTCTTGCAGCGAGTGCATGCATAGTCCCTTACCTCTTTCGAAAGCCTTGTTCTTGTCGGCGCCATTGGCGCCTTCCTTCTTGCCCCTCGCCTGGGCCTGCTGCGCCCTGTCACGGGGGTTCAATTGGACACCTCCATCATCCGAGTCCGAGGAGTTGTCGTCGTCGAGGCCATCCTCGTTGTCGCTCTCGGGGCTCTCGACAGGTTCGGCCTTCTTCTTCAAGTCGATCTTAGCCTTCTTTGAGAACTTTCCGTCAGCAGCGCCTTTTCCGGCAGGAGCGCTCTTTCTCTTAACGCCATTAGAAGCCATTGCGAGAGAAGAGAGTGTGACTGTTGAAAGGGTTGCGTTGTGAACAGCCGCGGATCTCAATGCATGAACTTTCTTGGGGGTACAAGGAGAGGGCGACTGGGCGGGTGGGAATTTACAGCGGTCGCAAAGCCTGGGGGATTCTGAAATTTTTATTTGAATTGCCGGGCGGTCAGGACAGCGCTAAGCCAGATTGAAATCACCACCCCACCATGGCGCATGTACGTACCTCTATCGACGGCATCTTTCAACCACCAGCTACATCTTCAACGGCGGCCTTGTAAGCAGACAGCACCAACACATCTTCTGTAAGCTATCAAAGAGCTTTTAGGGGCTACAAGCATCAAAAATGGGGCGCGAAGAACAGGTCGAGGAGCGCGAGGTGCTCGAATCCATCTTCCCGGAGGAAATCACAGGTGAGTCGGGATTGATTTACCCCACCATCGCATGCCACCTCAAGCAACACCCTCGCTGATTGAACCCCGGCACCACGACAGATATCTCTGAGACCGAATACAGAATACAGATCGCGCTCGACGTCCCCGGCGAGGAGGACGACCCGCCCACAATGTTCCTCCAGGTCCGCTACCCGGAAGCCTACCCCGACGAGCCGCCCACCCTCGACCTTCAGTCCGTGCCCAACGCCGCGCCGTACGAGTGGTTCAACGTCTCGGAGGACCGGGACCGCCTGCTCGAGGGCCTTGAGGAGACGATCCAGGAGAATCTCGGCATGGCCATGGTGTTCTCCCTCGTCTCGGCCCTCAAGGACGCCGCCGAGGCGCTCATCGAGGAGCGCAAGCAGGCCAAGGAGAAGGAGAAGGAGGAGCGCGCCGCGGCGCTCGAGCGCGAGGAGAACAAGAAGTTCCACGGTACCCCCGTGACGCCCGAGACGTTCCTCAAGTGGCGTGCCGATTTCTTGAAGGAGATGGAGGAGCAGAAGCAGAGGGAGGAGGAGGAGCGTCTCGCCGAGCTGAAGAAAGCCAAGATTAAGGAGCCCGTCAAATTGTCGGGGAAGCAGCTTTGGGAGCGCGGTCTTGTTGGCAAGGTTGTTGACGAGGATGACGAGGACGTTGGGGGCTTGGCGGAGGGTGTTGACAAGCTCAAGGTTGAGGCTGCGTAAGGCGTAGTTTCTGATCTGGGGCGGAAGGTGGACCAGAGTGCATTACACTGGCGTTTTTTGTTTTTTGGGGGTGGATTTCAAGGAATGATTGTAGTTCTGGTATATACCTCATCTATATGCCTCGGTGAATGAACCCTTGACGACAAAAGAAAAGGGGGGGAAGGGGGGAATTCATGAGCTTTTGACATGTCTTTTTCCGGTTCCAGACTCCAAACTCCGTGGTCATGATCCATCAGCCGAGCCTCCCAATGGTCATGACGTTATCTTCATTTGTCCAATGTCGAATTAGAAAATTGCCATTTACTCCTCCATGGCCTCATCCTCATCGCTGCCGGCATCCTCCCACCCATCCTCGTCGTCCTCCGCGGGCGGGTCGCCAAGCTCCTTGTTAACGGAAGTAAACAGCTCCTTGGCGTGGTCACCCAACCGCTCATCCTCGTACTCCTGCTCCTGGTAAAGCTTCAAGCACCGCATCAACCACCGCCTCGACGTGTCCCAGGTAGTCTTCCAGTCCTCGTCGTCCTCGTTCTGCTGGCCCTCGCCCCTTGCCTTGACCTTCTCGCCAATGATGAACAACGCCCAACCACCGAGGTACCACGCCTCAACACTCTGATCGTCATCGCCCACGAGCCTCTCCAGCACCTCGATCGCGTCCTTCTCCATCTCCACCTCCAGCAGCAGCCGGACCAGACTGATCCTCGTCGGGAAATCGGGCACGTTCGGGTCCAGCGGCGGCAGGTTGACCCACAGCTCCAGACTCCTCGCCAGCGCCGCCCGTGCCTCGTCCACCTTCTCCTGCGATATCCTAACGTTCGCCACCGTCTGCCACGTCTCCGCCGAGTCGGGCGCGACCAGCCCCGCCTCGGTGATGAGCGCCTCACATCGCTGCTCCGCGTCCGCCTCCCACGACAGGTCCGTCATGTACACCTCGGCCACGGCGCAAAGCGTTCCGCCGAGCTTTCTCTTCCGCTCCTCCATCTGGGCCTCCTGCTCGGCGCTCCGCTTCGGCAGGTCAGCGAGCGCCTGGATCTGGCCCCTGAGCGACTGCGCGCCCTTGTCGAACCAGTTGACGCTGTCCTGCCCGCCCTCCTCGCTGAGCTGCGCGAGCCAAAGGAACTTCTCGGGCCCGCCGCCTATGCGCTCGTCGAGGGCGCCGTCACCGTCGAGCTCGACGGCCCGCAGGAAGCAGGCCCGCGCTTCGTCCACCTCGCCCATCTCGATTTTGATGAGTCCCAATAGGTTTACCGCCGCCAGCTCGTAGTCGCCTCCCGCGCCCGTGCTGTCGAGAGCCTTCTTCGCTGCTGAGACGGCATTTTCCAGGTCACCCTCTTGCAGTTTCGTAGCGGCCTCGGCAAGGAGCAGGACCGGGTCGGCAGGCTTCTTCTCCGTTCTCTTTTTTGCCTTCTTGTTCGGGCGAGTCGGCGCCATTTTGAGGATTGTCTAGGTAGTTCTTATGTGATACGATTCGTGCGTCCTCTGGAGGAAAGTTGGTCAAGTTTCTTATTTCAATGAGAGTTGTCAAAGTGAGCGATGTGAATGAGACGTGAGTTGCGCTGGCGCTCGGTGTGGTGGGTTCGATGGGCCCGTCAAGAAAAAATCTTATCGTGTCATAGCAATCTTATCGATAAGATCGGTGATATCAATGGCGGGGTTGCTACACCACGCCAACGGCGGTCCAGCTCATCGAGTGTACGATGGGTATTCGCATACGTCCCAGTCTGGTGTTCTGGGGACGCTGCGTTGACCGGCAATTTCGGAAACCATGGCCCTGGTCAATGCAACTGTCATGGATGGTTTCGTATGGCTACATGTATTCAAGTTTCAACCGGCGACGAACGGTGCATGGCCGTATCGAGGCCTTGCTCATTAAAATATTGGACGGAGGCTAACCAGCCTTGTAAAGCAGTGTCGTAACTAGATACAATTCTTGGCCCTATCGGCCAGCGCTGTCCACAAAGCAGAGAAACGCTCTCAAGGACGGCGACAGGCCGCCCATCAGATACCAGCCTGGTCCCCTTTTTAAGACGCCGTCGCTAATAAGCACCCAAGAATAAACACGTTAAAAAAAAACCAAAACTCCATTCCAAGCCCAAATTCCGTTTGCTCGGCACCCAAGGAATCCGAGCATTCCCCTTTGTGGGTCTATACATCATCTACATTAAACTACGTGGTCCTTCTCTTGCGGCGATGAACAACCGAATGACGGCGAATGCGCATAGTAAGAGGGGCGTGCTGCCTCAATACGCTCGGCCGCCTGCCGAAGAACTCCTGCTGGAAGGTCCTCGTTCATCGACGAGTTCGGCAGATGTCCCCAAGAGATCGACCTGCTGGTCAGACCCAGGATCAACTCTGCTAATGCTGTGTTGAGCGACAACCCCATAACTGGTTGGCCGTTCGGTGCTGGGCGTCCTGCGAATGTTGAACTCTTCCAGGGATGATCCGTTGGACGAGAGGCGTTTCCGGTGTGATTCTGAACGCTCAAACGGAAGCCGTCCAGTGTTTGACGACGATACAAGACCACCCCCTGCGGGTATATCTCCTGATGGCTCACCGCTTGAAGGGCCGGGGGGTGAAGTCGGCGGTATCAGATTGAACGAAGGAGCTGGCGAGTGTCCACGCGCCATGCCAGAATCCCTCTTCGAACTCTTCCGGGGGATTTCGGGGATGTCGGATTCCGTGGACTGGCGCCTGTGTTTCAGTGAGGCAGATCGAGTTGTTTTTGACGGGGCTCGGCTTGGCAACTTGAAGCTGCCCGAGCTCGCGATTCCTGGCAAGGTCGGCGGCGCATCAGAGACTTTCTGAATGGCCATGTCCTCGATCTCCGATTCAGACGATACGACCGAGATACCATCGTCGTTGAGCAGGTTTTCCGTATTTTCCGTATTCTCGGGGTGTTTCCGAGCTGTCTTGTTCTTCGGTTCATCATCGTCAGACTCGATGGGCCCGTTTCTCAAGACACCCATGGCCACCGGGATACCTTCTGGCGGAGGCTCTGCGTCGTACTCCGCATCGGCAGCCGCACGCATGGCTGGCGGCATCCGCGAGCTTCGCACAACCTCGAATCCCTTGCCTTTCTCCTTGCTCTTGCCGCCGAACATGGTGCGGAACCAACCTGCAGCTGTGGCCATGGGTTTTGTTGGGTCGGCGGGACCTGTCCTCAGTTTACGACCTACACCCTCCGAATTGAGGGCGGGCCCCGAACACCGTAGTAGAAGTCCACCTCTCTGGTTGAGTAGTCTGCTCTCGGGGCGAGATTTATGGCCTGCGGAGCTGGCGTCGGCCCCCTTGACAGCTGTGCTTCCAGGTCTGCCACAGCATCGCCAAGGTGCGCGCCAGCTTGGCTGTAACGACGAGAGTCGGCAACAGAGGCCCGGTGCGGTAGAGACGTGGAGGAGCCATTTAGGGTATCGCCACGACGTCTCGGCGGTCGGTAGTACGGATCAGCAGATTCGACTGTAACAGCCGCAGGAGGCCGAGTGGCGGCAGCGGGCGACGGCAGGAAAGAGAAAGTGCTAACTTCGCCAGGGGTCGTCGGTGTAAAGTTACTACCGCTGTCGAAGTTGCGAACCTGTCCGGTATACGGGTCGATACTGTCGAGGGCAGAAGAGCTGCGCTGTTGGCTTCGGAGGAGGAAGCCACTGCCCGCCGACTCGCTCCTTAACCTGCCACCACGCATCACATACCCGGTCTTTGATGTTTCCTCGGCATCGAGCATGCCCGTGGTCGACAATTGACTGGCGCGGGATGGACCATGCCCTCTCCGAGAGGTACGACGCTGCAACTGGCGCATGCCGAAGATCTTTGACAGACCACCGCGAGTGAGACCGCGAGAGTCATCGCCTCCGGCACCAAGGAGTCGTGCTGTCACCTCAATAATCGTGATCAGGGCGTTCAGGAAGAAACCGAGAACCAAGACGCAGGCGTGGATGAGCAAAATCGTATAGCCGATCCACCCTTTGGGGCCTTCAGTGACACCCATCTGCGGTACGAATGCAACCATGAGCATGACAGTGGTGAACCGCAAGACTGAGAAAAGAGTGTGGTAGGCGTTCATGGATGTCGGAGACTGAAATGGCCGAAATGCGTGAAGAGTCAAAACGTGGATGACTTCGCAGATGGCGAGCAGTACAATTTGCGCAATCCCGACGGGTTGCACAGCGCCAATCGCGATACCGCGAATAAATGTAAGCGTGACAGGGATCAGCGCGAAAGCCGCCGCCTCGTCCGAGTATGTGTTGTAGAGGGGCCCATAGAGAAGTACAGTCGGCAGATCGTCGAATAGAACGGCTCTCGGTCTAGTCTTGAAAATCAAGTATAGGAGCCATGCGGCAAAGCATATCAAGATGAGTAGGGTGATGACGGCCAAGGCAACAGCAAACTCGCGAGACTGATTGGCAACGACTAGCTGGAAAGTCGACAGTGCCACGATAGGCAGCAGCAGATAGTTGAAAACGACCCGCACAACATTACCCACGGAGAAGGGAATGTTCTTGGCGCGAAGGTCCTCCTCAGGGGTATCGCTGATGAATCGCAGAACCCAGCGGCAGAAGAAGCCGATCTGAACGAGAACGAAGAGAGAAGCGACGATGACACAAACCCAAACCATGGTCCCGGCCCAGATATCCTCGACGTCGGCCATGCCCACCATCTGTGCGTAGCGGTGCAGTCCGTAGGAGCCATTGGTTACGTAGATGCCATCTTGAATCGACTGCCAGCCTGGGGACATGCTCACGAAGCTCTCGTTAAACATCAACGCTGACCAACCCACCTGGCTGACAACTGGCTGGTAGAATCCCGGGTAGTTGAGAGTCAACCCACCGGTGAGAGCGACAAACTGGATGTACTGAAGACAGTCTCCGAATCCAGGCGTCACCAAGCGCAGCAGATCGGCGTCCCGTCCGTAGTTGGTCGTCCAGTGAAAGATGTCCGTCGACCCCCATGGACTGAACACAGAGGCGAACATGGTTGCGAATCCAACGAAGAGGAGTACGACGAGCGGTAGGTAACGCAAAAGATCGCGAATACCGCCAAGATCGGGAGTTACGGTGGCAGAAGCGCAGCCAATATGCTTAGCCGAATCGTCGCCATAGATGACCTGAAGCGTTGCGGCAAGCGAGGAGAAGGCATATGAGGAATCCATTTTAGCCGTCAAGTTTACTGAGGGCAGGCTGCCGTACGGATTGATACTATGATCCGGTTAGCTGGGGTCAGGCTGCGTAACGAAAGGGAGTCTTACATGGCTGTCGAGTTGAAGACCGGACCAAGGGGACAGGAGCCATTAACAAGACTGTAGTTGCAGAAGCTAGAGACATTGCTGAAAGGCTCGTAGGTCAAAACATTGACCTTGCTGGCCAGAGTTGTGACCTTGTTGCCCGGTTTGGTGAAGTCGAGGATTTTGCCATCGATATGGCTGGAGTCGTTCCAAAGCGGATCGCTCGCAGCAGGCAATTTCACGTCGTAAAAAGAGCCCGACACGTTGCCCCATACAATAATTTGGAGATAGTGGTCCGGGTTTCGGTATCGAAACGGGCGTCGACATAGACAGGGCTCCATTGCAGAGGCAGCGGATTATAATTTCTGTAGCTGTCAGGAAGGCAGTTGTCGAAAGGGATCAGGACGGCGGACACGGGCCGTATCAGCAGGCAGGCGAGAATGACGACGAGGAAGGCGCCGAACGAGAGGGAGGGAAATAGGCGGTTCCGAGATGGCGGTGGCCGCATTCGAGTGGTACGGCCACGATCCATGATGAGCGATTGTGGTGAAGGATGTCGGGGTCCTTGGGGGAGCGAGCGAGTCGTCGACCTCTCCAGCGAAAGTGAAGACTTCATGAGTTGGAATGGTAGCGAAGGAGCACTTTTTCCATGTTCAGAACGAGTGGTAGCTGCATGTCTTGGAACACTTTCGGGATGTGACAGGTCTCGTGGAGGAGCGGAAAGAGGCATTCGCATGTTTCGGACCAGCGTCTCGTTTGTAGCGTAGTCGACAAGTGCTGCAGATGGAAGGCTCGTAATGCGGTAAGGTGAACGAGCGACGCACAGAGGAAAGAAGAGAAGCACGGGAGTCGTGTGCTAGAATCCCGGCATCTTGGGGGAGCTGCAGCTGTCGCCTCGTCTCGTGTCGTCGCGGAGCCTCTGCGCTTGGATTCGTTTCGTCGGGTATCGGGACCTTGACTGTGCTGGTCTTTTTCGAGAGTTTCTTCGTGTAGCCGTATGTCTAGCCGGTGCTCGGCGAGATGAATGAACAGTCGGATGGCGTGTGCTGGGAGAAAGGGAAAAGTTGAGGAGGGGATAGGGAGGAATGTTAAACGGGTATGTGTGTCTGACTGAGCGAGTGGCGTGGGGTTATTGTGGTGGTGGTGCAGGCAGGCAGGAAAGACGGGATGTTGTCGCGCGAGACAGAAAGAGAGAGCAAGACAGTCAGGGAAAGGCACTGCGGAAAATGGACCTGGAGCAAAAGTACGTCTACCTTTGGGTCCTCGACCTTTTTTTTTTGCGCGAGGGGACTTTGCAGTCTGGAGGATGTACCTTGCAGGGCCCCTGTCCGTCCATCCATATTCACCCAGGTAGGCACACAACAGCAGCAGAGCCACTTGGGGTCTTTGGGAGCCTGGAAGCTGTGCAGTCTGGGCGTACAGAAAAGTCAGCGTGCAACACGGAAACATCAAGCAAACAGCACGCCGGATCCCTCAGCAACAACCCCGTGGCTGCATCCCTCACATCATGTTTCTAAGTTCCGTGCTTCACCTTTGGAGCATCCCGTTTCACCCCTTGGCCCATGCCATATACCATGCCATGCCGTCCCGTCCCACGGACAGCTCCCACATATTCAGCACGAATCCCTTCGGTTCTCGGCGCTGTCGGCCATTGAGAACTGATCAGTGCGTTGGCTGGTTGCTAGGAAGAGCCCAGCAACAGTCGGTGCTACGGGCAAATGGGGTGCCTCCAAGTACCTCTTCATGTCCGACACAAGGTAGAGATACATGCACGACATGTACCTACCTACCTACCTCCACGTCCCGCCAGCTCTCTGGGCTCCGTTTCCTTCTTTCTTTCCAGGCCTCTCCATCAATCCATCCGTCCTCCCTCCAAAAAAGCCACAGGCCCAAGGGGTCCCCGGGCGCATCCAGAGTTGTCGGTTGGCTGCCCGTTGGACGTACCCCAGTCAGATTTGCAGCTCCCCACCCAGTAAGGCGCAGCCGAGCCCCGTCGTTGCCCGTCGTTGCCCGCCTTGCCCGTTTGGCCCATTTCAACTCAGGTCATGTCAGCCAAACTGGGAGCGACTGCAAGTCAAGGGGGGAAGGTCACCTCGTTCTGCTCGAGTTCTGCCCAGATGGAACGGCACAGCGACTCCACCCGACTATTTCCCACGATCCGTCTTGTCGCCCATGGCAGCCGACACCACGGTCTGTCTGTCCGTACCTCGCATCTTGGACGCTGGACCCTTCTTTTCCCTCCAGCACAAACTACGAATACATTATGGATAACTAACACGGCTTCGAGCAGGGTCACTTTCCAAACACACACTCACTGAACACACAATCTGTCAGCACAGACCTCTATCCTAGATAATGAGAGGAGTCATCCCAAGGGGGATCGCTTAAAA
>JAIMZG010001948.1:0-17587 GCA_020466075.1 Colletotrichum coccodes
TCGGGAGGAGGTGGACGAAGGCGGTGGCGAGGAGGACGCCGGTGCCGAAGTGGCGGACGGCGAAGAAGAAGGGGCGCGGGATGCGGACGCCGGGGATGACGGAGGCGATGAGGGGAAAGGCGCAGGCGAGGAAGGAGACGGCGAGGATGATGAAGAGGGCGCCGACGTGGAGGGGCGTGTTGTAGGCATCCTCGTCGCCGAGGCCGCCGGTCGGGCAGGTCGAGCGGCGGACGGAGCGGACGGAGCGTTTGGCGATGGCTGTTGCCTGTCAGCTTACGGGTCACGACGATGACGGCCGTGGGACGAGATTGCACGCCGGGCGAGATGCCAGACGCGAACGGGGCCGGGCGGCGCGGGAACTCACAGTGAGCGGCTTGGTTGGACGCGGCGAGGATCGAAGCAACGGCCTCGGGGCTCTTGAGAGCAGAGATGATGGCCGAGCAGCCGAGGACGGACATGATCCAGCTCACCCAGCCCCAGAGGGCGGAGCGGGCGGGCGCGGAGGCCCAGAGGAGGGGCGTATGGTCGTCACCACCATGCGCCTTTCTGTTTCGGGGATGGAAACCTGGAGGGGATGTTAGTGCGTGTCTTGTGAGCAGGAGACGGCGGTAGCGGCGGCGGCGGTGGTGGCGATTGGATGTCGTCGGTGATGGCGCACGTACATGCACACCGAGAGCGGTGAGGGGGCCCAACAACACCAGGCAGCACCCCTTTTACCGCTCCCTTTGCTGCTGTAGACACCACGGCCGCGACACGGTGACGAACACGAGAGCACACGCCGTTGCGACAGAGGACGGGGACGGGGGGCGGGGGGCGGGCTCACCGTGGTTCCATCCTCCCGAAACGGGGAGCCTCCGATCGGGCTGCAGACGCGGCAACGTCTGGTAATTCATCTCGTCACCCCGGCCGTCGGATCCGTCGCCGGCGCCGCCCCTGGCGCGGCGCTGCTCGCGGGCGTTGGCGATGCCGTTCAGGTCCTCGCAGGTGGTGAGGTCGGCGGCGAGGAAGGGCGGGTTCTGGTTCCAGTCGGGATGCTCCAGGGTGATGTCGTCGTTGCGCGAGGGACAGTTCATCGTGGCGGTGAGGTGTGTTGTCCTCTTTGCTGTTGATAACCTCGCTCTTCTATATTTGCCTTTTCGTTCTGCTTTCTCTTCTCTGCTTTCTCCGAATACTGCTCAGTTCACGTCCACGGGTGCAAGCGTCTGGCTCTCCGTCTTGGACTTGTTGGGAAATGAGTTGCACGGGTTTCTCTTCTTTTGTTGGTACCGTAAGAGAATGATATGAGAAACGTAGACGGATCACACGAGTCGAGTCAGAGAGTAGTCGGATGGGGGTGTGGGAAAAAAATACAGCGATGATGTCAAGGTACTCGTGCACCTAAATACATACGGGCAGTGACAATCGAGCGCGGCGCAACAGGTGACGGGACACTCACTGGGACCGTCTTCGGGGGGATCTAGAATTTTTAGGGGGGCGGGGGGGACGGGAGGGATTCTTCGGCCAAATGCGGAAGCGAAGGCACACGCACAGCCTCAGCGTCCCCCTGTCTTTGAGTCTCTCTAACCGGCGGTCTCAGCAGCCATCAAGGCCCATCTCGGAACCCGATGGGTCCTTTGAGCCTTGGGACTTGCTTGGGACGGGCCACGGGGGGGTCTCGGCCTGCTCTTGGCGCCGTGGCGTCTGGGGCGGGGACCCGAAGTGGGAATTGCTCCCTGGGGTTTGGCGATTGGGGGATGTCGCCGGTTGATGAGACTTTGCTGTCGATGCTGATGTTGTTGTTGTTGTTGTTGTTGATGTTGATGTCGATGTCGATGCTCTCGAGAGTCGGCAGCAAGCCGGCAGCTCGGCTTCAAACATCAACGACCCCGAGGTGCTGTAGCGTCGCAGTCAACTCATCACCACTCGTTCAGGCCTCGCTTGGCTGACGCTCAGCGTATCACCACTTGGCGACCACCGAGGATGGACGACACCATCGCCGGCAATGCATACATCCCCCACCAACCCGTCCACCCGTATCGTCACCCACGCGTATCCGTAAACGTCACTGCACCCTCCAATACCCGGTTCTTCCCATGGCTGCCGTGGCCGCATCGCACTTTCGCCCGCGGGACAACCAGTGATAGGCCCTCCCGCTTACCCCATGGGGCTCAGCGCTCCCGCTCTATTCCGAGGGGGACGCACCAAGATAGCCGACGAACCCAAGCACCGATAAGTCAGTTTCGACTCCCTCCCTATCTCTTGCCCTGCCCTCGATTCCTCCGCGATTGGAAAAGGGCTCGGGTGACCAGCCGCCGAGTCGTCGAGATCTGTGATCCGTGACCTTGTATGCGACTTGAGCATCTCGGCTGCGACAGGGCAGAGTCATGCCCTGGACACGCCCTGGCCCTGGGTTGACCGGTGCGAACTGTTAGTGACGCGTCAGTCGAAGCATGGCCCACGCTTGGGGTTCCTTGGCTGGTCCTCGGTAGTCACCCTTGGTTGCCTCGAGGCCTGGGTTGATCTCGTCGATGCCGGAATCGGCCGCAGACCTTGCAGTTCGGCCAGAAGATGGGAGATACGGCATGCGCAAAGGAACACTTGAGCCTGATGTTGCGCGTCGCAATGGGCATTCGGATCCGAGTACCGTCTTGTCGCGGGGCTCCATTGCCGGAAACCGAACGCGCTCGGAGGTGGGTGCCGGCGCATGCGCTCAAAGGCATTTGCGCCGTCGTCGTGAAGGAGGATCGAATGCGACGTTTGTGATATCAGCATTGGCGGCTCAAAACCTCGAGAACAGACGTCTCCGAAATGAGTTCGCCGACGAGAAGCGCTTGAACGTGCTTGGCTTCACCACTAAACCCAGAAGGATCTGGAAAACATGAGACGGCTTCCTGCAAAGGCAGATCTGCTGCCCCCTGCCGGGTTCAGAGATTGAATGCACTAGGCCCGAGTCGTGTTAGCGCGTTCTGGAAAAGCGGGTTTACGTAAGGATACCCGAGTCCACCCGGCATGAGCCAATCATGACTTTTTTGTTCGTCACCTGTCCCGATTGGTCTGGTGACAAGAGGCTTAATGTAGGCTCGTGGGCTCTGTGAGTGTGAGATGAGATGAAGCTGGCAGGGAGTCGCCTTGGGCCCCATTGTTTAACTGAGATGCTATGATCTGAAGGGTTGGGATGAGTGCTCTGAATTTCAATGAAGAATCACTTCATTCGTTCCCGGCTGGCGCCGCCGGAGCTCCACGCCCATCGCCCCGGCTCTCTATGCAGAGTGAGCGATTTGGCAAAGCGATTTTTTGGTTCTCATTGATCTGGATCTAGCTGTTTAGCCGTTCTGGCAGCCCGATATTCGATTTTGAAACGCACCACTCATAAATGGTGTCTGTACTCGGCTTCCGTCATCCAGAATGATTGAGGCCTTGTGAGCGTTGTGACGGGATCAGGATGAGGACAGAATGGAAAGTCTCCTCACTCATCCAAAGTTTGTGTACTAAGAGTGGAGATGCCGGACACACGGCAGTATAAAGATCGAATATAAAAGGTTTTGCATCGAATCGTGAGACTAGCGACCGAGGAACGGGCCCAAGGCGCATTCTGGCGAACACCGTGAGAGCCTACAGAATCGGGTCTCGGATGGGGTTTTCGGTAAGGCTACTGAGACCATCGCTTTAATGATCTAAGGAAGCTAGCTCGGTCCGCGACTGCTCGAAGGCAGCTCAATCTGCTCATCTTGGTTCCTCGAGTTGCACAAGGCTCTGAGTGAGTAGTTGGAGGCAACGTGCACGGTACCAGCATATCGACCTCGGAGATGATTGGCGAAGTTCAAGGCGTATTTTAGCAACCAATTACTGAGGAACTATGAGACTGTTAGTTTCTTCGTAGGGGTAAATCTTAGCTGAGCTCGACTGAAAAAGGCCGAAACCTGTTCAATTCTAAGCCCGTCTCAGTCCATCATGCAGCGACTCTTCAAGTCCCACTTTTCAATGGACACTGACCCGTTCTCAGGTGAACTGGAGGCCGACACTTGCTAGTGAAAATGTGACGAGCGGGTGACCACAGACGGCTGTTGCTTCAAGGATTATATCTGCTCCCGCAAGAAGACCACAAGAAGTATGGCGATTTGTTTCGCACTGAGGAGGAGAATGGTTTCCACGCAATGCCATTTATGCATGATGCATCCATTTTTCACACAGTGGCGATGCTGATCGGAAATGGTCAGGACTCTAGAGCACTATCCACATGTCAAAAATGCAGTTGTGGCCCCGGATGGAACCAAAAAATGGCCATCGACCACTCAAAAACGAGCCTTGTAAATCGTCATTACAGGAAACTCGTAGCTACCTCTGAGCGAAAAAGTCATCTGTCACTCATCAGCTTCAGCTTCTGCATAAGGACGATTGCAGATATGATGAAGTCAATAAACCAACTCGGTTCGTCATGCAGTGGGAACTGACTTCTTGGAAGCGGGAAACCAGAAGATCGTGTTTCTGCGGGTGGCTATCTGGCTTCATGACCTTGTCTGAATCCCCGGTGCGCTTTCCGTCAGCTGCCTCGATACACCTCTTTTTTAAAAACGCTTTTGAAGTTGTACGAGGACATTACGTAGTCTGGTCATGAACCAGAGATTCGTTAAGACGGTTCGGACCTAGGCCGCCTCCACTACCGCGCTCGATTCTCCGGTTCGAGGCTTCGGGGGAGGGCGATAAGCTTAGATCTGCGCATGGGTTCGAGAAAGGGGTCTCTTGGCTCCTCTTTTGCACAAGTAGTGACTGTGATCGGGGTTGAGACGAGCCGCTTTTTCGATTTAAGTGTTCTGGGATTTCGATTCCAATCCTTGAATGCAGACAATGTTGAGCCTTCTTGACCCGAAGTCGGAAATGCGGCGGGACTCATTGAAGACCTCGGAAAAATCCCCTTCTTCGGCCTATAAATACCTCAAAATCTCTGTTGCGTCGGTTCGCCGGCAACTAGGCATGCTTTGCTTGCCGACTTTTGCATGGAGATAGTCAGGGACCCTGAGTCAGGCCATCGGCGTTGTCAACAGTGGCTTCCCTTCAAGTCGCCGGTATGAAAGAGGATGGGCGTATAAGAGCCCAAGACCCTTTCAAACGATGCCTCCTCTTCTCGGCCAAAGCCCACGGGCCTACAAGAGAAACGAGTACTCTTTCGGCCAACAAGGAGGAGTGCTACGCCGTAAAGCCTTACACGCCTCCAAGTCGCCGCAGTCGATGCGAGCTTGTTATCCTCGGGGCTCACCCCGCATTTCGTCCCCCCGCCCAGCGTCGATCCCGAGCCCCGACCATGTCCTGCCATGTCTTCAAAAGGCCATGTAACCCGCGGGATTCGGCGCTGGTTTCCTCCGCAAAACATCTGCAAGAATCGTTCGGGTTTCTGCTCACCCCGCCACTGAGAATCGGATTGGGCACACACCAGATACCCACTCGCCGGCCATTCACAATCATGCTGATGAGTCCGAACTAGGGCGACGGTTTAATCAAGGCACCGGCCGCGGGATTCGGATGACACTCGGACGTGTGGACGGAACTGGGGCCTAGGAGCGACGGCCTGGCCGGACCTACATGAAGCCTCGACGCTGCTGCGACGCCTGCCGGCGGCGCCACCGCAAATGCGTCGTGCAACCCGGCGCGACGGACTGCGGCGCGTGTGTCGAGGCCGAGCTCGACTGTCACTTTGACACGGCGTTGCGCTTCAAGCACGCACCCGGCAGCGCGAGGAAGGCCGGTGGTGGCAAAGTCCAAAAGACGGACCAGAGAGGTTTGACTCGACCTTTCTTTTCTAAATAAATGTGTCTCGCCAACTCGTCTTCGCATTCCACCCCCGGTTCCCCTGTCTTTGCCTCTTTCTCGACTGTCTCACTTCCCCCTTGTATACCAAAAGCTCACACTCTCTCTGTTCAGCCAGGCGCAAGAGCGAAGCAGGCCCCGGATACTTCGCTGTGGTCGAGACCTCGTCTTCGCCAGTCCTTCAATCTGTCCAGACTGCCGGTGGGAGGAGCAGTAGTTTCGCGTCTCATGCCTCCCCGCACGGTTCCGTCTCAAACGAAGGCCGGCTTACTTTTGGGTTCTCTCCGCCGGCCACACACAGTTTCAGAGCCGAGGCGCCTACTGCGCGGTTCTCGGGACACGGGTCGCACGGCGACGGGAGTGCACCGATCGGGTTCGTTTTGAACAGGGTGCCGCCACCAGAGAGCCGCCACCGAGCCAGCTTCACCTCGAGCCCGGGGTATCTAGATTCCGTGCGCAATGGCCTCACGTCCGATAGCGGGCAGTGGAACGCCGCCGAGGTGCAGCCTCAACTTCAAATATCATATCTCCTTGGCGATTCACCCACAACCCAGGCCGGGTCGTCGTATCAGCATTCCTCGCAGCAGGCTGACGGCCTCATTACGGATGCGGATCTCCGAGGTCAACCGGCGGACCCTGAGAATTGCGGGCTCACCGGGCGGCAGGCGTTCTTGTTCCGCACTTACATCGTGAGGATAGCGCCCTCTGTAAGATTTTCCCTCGTGCCCAGTTGCAGTCTTGAGAGCACTTCGCTGATGCCCCTGGCCGTTCTAGATCGATGCTTGTCATGATGCCCGACCCTTCACCCTCGACGTCCCCCGCCTAGCCCTGTGCAAACCTATCCTTCTCAATGGCATCTTCGCTCTTGCTAGCCGCTTCGACGCCCAAGGTAACGACGACAGCAACGAAAAGTCAGATCTGGAGAGCACCTACTACCATAACCGCTGTATTGAGCTGCTCATCGAAGCTTTCTCGCAGCCTCCGGAGACATGGGACTCGATCCTCCTGACGGCCGTCGTCATCATGCGGCTGTACGAAGAGTACGACAACGAGACCGACTCGCACTACCACCACCTCAGAGGCACGAGGAACCTCCTCAATCACGATGCCATCGCCCGGTTCGTCACGCAAGGCGGGCTAGCCGAGGCCGCGAGCTGGGTCCACCTCCGCCAGGCCCTCTACGTGTACTTGGTCCGCCGGACGCCCATCGAGATATGCCTCGAGAGCTTTGAGAGGTCGTCGACATTCAGGAGCAACGACGACACGGCGCACGCGAACCGCATCGTTTACCTGTTCGCAAAGGTGCTGAAGCTCTTCTTCCCCGACGACGGGTCGGGATTTTTGACGAGCAGCTCGGCGGCGTGGGAAGAGCTGCAGGCCGACGTAGAGGGTTGGCACCGAGAGAAACCCCTTTCGTTTCGGCCGTTATTTTACGAAAAGGCAGATGTCATGGGAGGGAAACCCTTCCCAGTGCTTTGGATGGCCGCCGATCCAGGTAAGAATTCTCATCGTGCCGAGCCGAAGAACAAGACCAGACGCGTGACCAGGAGCACGGAGGAGAGACGCGGGTGCTAACGCCAGGATGTCCAGCCACAGTCGGTCTCGGGTATTACTTCGCCTCGAAAGCAATCTTTTGCTTCCAAGATTACAACAGCTCGAATCCGACGGCGGGATTCGAAGGGACGAAGAAGAGAATGGATAGCGAGGTCAGTCGGCCGGGCGACAGCCCCCAGTGGCCCCGAGTCGTTCTAACATCGGCTAACCGTTCCATCAGCGCGAAATCACGTTCTATCTCTGTATGCTAATGGGCCTGGCTCTATCGAACGAATCGGTGAACGCCTACTACTTGCCGGCGCACATGCTGTCTCTATGTAAGTTGCTCTGCACTCCATCTGGTTGCCGTCGGGCCTCTGACGACCAGCCCGCATAGGCGGACATCTGATCAGAAACCCGCTCGAGCGCGAACATACTGTCAAGTATCTGGCGCAAGTGAGGACCATCGTGCAGTGGAAGACAGGGGCGCTGGTCAAAACTCTGAAGGAACAATGGGCAGAGCTTGATAGCTTCCAATCAAGGTGATTTGTATTCGTCGACGAGGCTACGGAGAATGACCGGCACCAGGGAGTTGAGGCATCGAAAGCAGTTCCTCCGACTCAACTCCACCTCACGCTTTCTTTGTCCACGGACAAAACAACACAACCAAACACGTCGTTAGGTCATCGGGTCCCTTACCAGTGGGCGGTTGGCCATTTCAGATACCGTCATCAAAGGTGTAATGCTTGTCCCATCGCTGTTCGCCGTCAGTCATAGTACCAGATATCGGAAGCTCGATCGAGACTCACGGTGTCCCACGGCCGGCTCTTGTCGACGAAGCGCAAGTCGGTCCCGAGTCTGATGCGGCCCTCGGGGTCGTAATTCTTGGTTGAGGCGTGGATCTGATCCGGATGTCAGGGCACTGAGACGGCACACCGGAAGGAGGCCCAGCCGACGAGCAGGGCAAAAAAGACTTACCATGTGCGCCGAGTGAAACACGACATCGCCGGCCTCGTACGCGCTGACCAGCCACTTCTTGCCGTATCTCCTCCCGAAATCGGCCGGGCCTTCGCAGAGGAACCCGGTCGCCATCATGTTCGCGTTGAACGCGTTCTTCGTCTCCTCCTCGCTCATCCCGGCCGCCGCGGCCTTGGCCGTGAACTCGTTCTCAATCTCCTCGCCGAGCCTCTCGCCGTCCTGCATGTAAATCAACCCGCCACCCTCGAGCCGCACGTCGCCGATGGGCACCCAGGCCGTCACGGACGTCGGCTCGCCGTACCGCATGAAGGACTGGTCGTAGTGCACGCCGATGGCCTTGTTCCCCGGCGTGTTGTTGCGGAGGAGCGTGCGCTTGACGGTCAGCGTGTTGTCGCCCCAGCCGGTGAAGCGCGTGACGAAGTCGCGCAGGACCGGGTGATTGCAGAAGCCCGGGGCCCCGCCGTCCCCGGAGCCGGCGTACCAGTCTTCGGTGTGCGCCTTCAGGGCCGCCGTGGTGAAGATTGCGGACTTGTCCGTGTCGCCCGGCGCCGCGTTCTTGACGCTTCCGGCGCCGATGCCGGGGTAGTCCGCGGGCGACTTGGCGTCGTCGAAGATTCCGTCCCTGAGGGGTGTTCCCGGCTTGGTGACGCCGCTGGGCGCGAGGGACTTGAAGTAGGACTCACGGGCCGAGAGGACGTCTTCACGGGGGATGAGACCTTTGACGAGGAGGTATCCGTTCTGGCGGTATCGATGGCGGAGGGTGTCGAGGTCTTCTGTCGGGGAGGACTGGATTAAAGGCTCGACTTCGTTAGGGGAAAGCAGGTCATCATTGACGTGGAGGTGGACGCCGTTGATAGTGGCAGGGGGGGCTGCAGTTGGAGGCTCTGCGTGAGGCATCGTGATGTCTTATCGGAATGACTTGGAACAAGTTTCGTAGTAAGAGTAGCGCCAACGCTTTTTACTTGGAATGCTTGGGTGTAAATCAGCGCTTCGTGGTCAAGAGAGTTGACTTGGTTCAGAGTCCAACATAAAGAAAATCAGAGAGACGGGAAGCTGGCCAAATAACCAGAGATATTGCCATCATACTCTTATTCCTTTTATGCACTCTAGATAACCGTACGAAATCCACATTTCTAACCAGACCTGTTGGTGAGATCATTGCATTAGTGGCTTGGTCTTGCGTCCGCGAACCGCCGGGAAGAGGAATGTAATCCGCGGGAAAGCCATAGGGCAAGCAACCGGCGAAACATTGCCTAATCGGGTGCCTCGAGGTCTCCGCCCCAATACTTTCCCCGCATTTTGTGCTTTTCGAAGCAAATCCGGCCTCGCGCTTGACGTGATGGCATCTCCACCTTGCCCGAAGGGGCCCAGGACGCGCGGGTTCCATCGATTACCGAGAAGATTACCGTGTTTCGACGGCGGATTCGCAAGTTTTGAGAGGGCCGGACGGGTTGTTTACAATTCGATAGTTGAGGGCTCGGCCCAGAATGGAAATTGTTCGCCGATAGGCATTACATGAGCTGACGCCGGGGAGAAGTGAGATACTGAGCCCTTGCGATCTTGCTGTTTCGTCCGTCCGGATTCAACCCAGCAGTGAGTAACCAGAGTCCGGACATAGTCGCTTTAGACTGAACATCTCAATGTTTAGTGATCCTCTTTTAACGACACAGTCACGGTAGCTTTGAAGGTTTGTAATGGGCAGCCATGAGCTGCATGCTACTTGCTGCAGTTGTTTCTGACTGTATTCAAAGACACAGAACAGGCTATTCCAGCAAACACTGCTTTTGTTAGTTCCCTTCGAAGTACATTGTGAATCTGCTTGATGCTGACCGCAAGCACGGGGCATCAACAAGTAATTAACTTCTCCTAGAGGGATATTACAGATAACAGCTTCGAGGACTCCTAATCAAATGCCGTCCACGTTGCTGCTGCCCTATGAAAGTTTTCATTCACTGATATTTTGAAACTAAGTATATGTATTCGCCGAAAACTGAAGGCAGAAATTCACCAAAAGCTCTGTCTACTTGGAAGTACGAGCAGCCCGCACACGTGTCTTCGAAGCTTACGGAAAAGTCAGGCAGTGAATTGGTGTTTTATTCGGCAGAGAACAGGAAGATCTTTGTCAAGTACGACGCAATTTAGCTGGGAACCCACGAATACTGCTTAGCTCTGGCCTCGCGACCCTGCATGCGAGCAAAATACCAATCCTCCAAGGGCCAGAAGTGGTTGGGGCGATGGGCCGGCATGCCAGGGGACCCGTTGTCCTCTCCAACGCTCATGTCAGCCACGTAGAGCGTGTTGCCCTGAGCCACAATAGCGTCTTTAGGGGAGCCTCCAAATCGAGCGTCGTTGAAATCAATTTTCGCAGGGCCCCATGACCTGCTCGTCATCTTGTCGCGGATAGCTGTTGAAGGGGAGCCGTAGCAGCTAATGAGGCCTCCGTACTAACGATGAAGACGCGAGATTGTCATTGAACTGGACCCAAAATAACCGAGAGACATCCATGACACCAGGACACCTTTTCGTCATGGGGTGTACTTACAAATCACCTCCCAAAGTGATTATCCTGCCTCGCGTCATCCTCTGCCTTGGCGAACCGGAAAACGTGGGCGCCGGGGCTGTCCTTGTGATAGACAATCTTGACATGCGTGCCGTCGACGAGGAAGTCTTTCCAGGACCTCATTTCATACCGACCGTGCGCCGAGGCAGAGACGTACTTTGGTGGGTGTGTTGTAACCGCTTTCCGTATCGAAGTCCATCCTTTCGGAGAAGGATATGTTAGCTTGACGTCTATTTTCGCTCACTGAACAGAGCGTAATGTTGGCTCACCCGGTTGCCACTTTTCATCTGCTTCAGTGGCGCATCCACTTATCTTGGCAGGGGGACCGCGTCTCAGGAGAGCTTTTGGGATGTCATGTCCGATGGGAGCCGCGGTGACGACAGGGAGAAGGATGAAAAAAAATACGTCGACATGTTACTAGTGACCATGACGAGAGGAAGCTTTCCGAGCTTCTCGGTATGTTAGCGGATTACAGGTAATCCTTTCGCCTAGAGTAGAGATGTGATCTGGATGTTAGTATACTTTGCGTGCGGTTAGGATATGGAGACTCTGGATTAAGCTTTCAGGCTTTTGACGAAAGATGGTCTTTGGTGGCTATACTTGCAGAAAACTGGCATCGCCATAAGATTCAATGCATCTATAGTTGGCGCTTCTTCGCACAGCCGCTTGTCATGGAATCCGTGAGAAGGTTCGGTGGAATTCACTAAATCTCTGATAATGTGTACGTAAATAAATCGCTACGTTAGGCTGCTGTGCAATCAACGCTGTCTTTGTAGTGTTGAATGGCTTACTTGAACCGCTGAGTCTACTTGGATGACTATAATATGGTGATTCAAACCATGGTTTTTGGTCAAGGACCAAAGTTTTACGGTGCCAAGTAGGGTCGTACATAATTCATTTGTGTAACATTGCTAGGAAAATGCAGGCTCTAGTATTATCTCCAAAGACTCAAGGCTGGAATCGGATTGTCTGATAAGTTTTCCCAGAGTACGAGGTCATTCTGGTTCAATCCAAATCAGGCCAATGCGACCCGGTCGTTCTCTTCATGGCCCAGCTTTTCTGGCGGCTGTTGGCGACATTCTATTTCACAACCCTCCGTTCAACCGGGATAACGAAGTCGTCCTCTCGAAGTCTCCTAGAACCCGACATCCAAAGGGATATCCGACCTTGCGGTTCCTTTGATGCACTATCAGTCATTGTGAAGAATGTCAGAAAAGATTTAATGTTCTCTTGTAGTATAGAAAATGAATGAGTAGTAGAAGCGAGTCATTTTTTGCTTAGTCATTTCAGGCATCGTATTATTCACTGAAAGCCGCGAAAGGGGATTGCATGATTTGCAGGAGGTTCAATCCTGCATACTCATCAAGGCATGGGAGTATTCCGTTACCCGCGTCCCGCCGCGGAGAGCCTTGCTCAATTTCACGATAGTCTTTAGGCATTTATCTTTTTGTTTTGTAACTACTTTGATAAGGGTCCACAATGACACATTGGTGTTGGTATTGAAGCGTTATATATAGTTTGGATTTTGTGGCTTGTGAATGTACAACCACTTCCCTTTCCTCCAATTCTCAAGTTCTCCAGGGTTGCCTTGTCAGCATTGAAGGCTTGCCGGTCATACACCGAATCTTCTAATCGTACTCCCTAAGCAACAATCCCCTGGGACAGCCTTTAGTTACGAGGATGTTGTTTTTTAACTTGCTCATCCTGGGGTTTTTGAAAAGTTGAACTTTTGAAATCCATAGGTCTAGATAGGATATGATTGCATCTTTACTTGAAGCAACCTTTCCCCCTTGTTTTTTTCCAAGACTTGGATTATTGTGATTGCAACTGGGTCACTGATTGATAACGAGTTTGAATTTGATTCAGGCATGAAATCTAGTTTAAATCGAATGTTGTTGTCGGGCTTCAAACCGGATCTTGATTTGTTTGGATCCCGAAACCGCCGTGGGCCACTGTCTCCAGCGGCTCCTTATCAATGGAAACGAACGACAGAGTCTTGCCGATGATCGATCGAGTTGAACACTCCAAACCAAGTTATTTACTGCTAAGAGACGGCTTCATCGACCCGGGCAACGCAAGAGCGGCTGACAATTTTCTGGATTGCGGGTGGCTTTTACCTAGGCTTAAAAATACCCGACCCATGGGTACCCATGGGTACCCACGAATATGGGTTGGGTACGTGGGTGTACCCATAAAATGGGTACGTGGGTTATGGGTAAAATGGGTAGAGATTGAAATGGGTATGGGTATGTAAAATACCCATACCCATAGGTATTTGAGTTCTTAGAAGGATAAGTTGCAGCTTATTGCAAGCAAAGGCTTCTAGTCTTTCTTTAGCAATATACAAGTCTTGTAAAGATGTGAAAGAGCATGTTGCTACTTAGAATTCTTAGTTTTAAAAGATACTTTAGAGTAAATCTAATCAGCTTACATCTTTCCTGCTATATAGGTACCTAAAATACCTGATACCTATTTGCCTCAAATACCCAAATGGGTATACCTATATCTACGCGACCCATATTCACGATTTGTACCCATAACCCATTTAAACCCACCACCTAAATGGGTACCCAAATGCAACCCATGGGTAAAATAAGTATCTACCCATTTGGGTACCCGTGGGTATTTTTAAGCCTACTTTTACCTGATTGGAGCGCTCGGGCTTCAACGCCTGTTATTACCAAATAGTCGAAAGTCGAAGATGACGCATTGCGGCTGTTATCAGTGGATTAAGGTAGTTGGCTCTCAGTCCTCGGCCCAATCGTGCCGACACACTGCATGCAAGCTTATCGCAAGAGGCTGATGGAGGGTGCCGGACCCGTGGCCCTAGTCGCCTTACCAGACATCTACCCGGCTAATCGGCATGGACTGCTACGCATGTCGCGATCATCGTGCACAAGGAAGATTGGTCGATAGAGCCCATGGCGCTATTTGGAGCGTGCTAGACATGGGTTCGGCACCCATCCTCACACTCGTGTGTCGTACTGCAGCTGTGCAGGGCAGAAGAAGCCATTGGGAGATCAGGAGTAGCTTCGTCCCCTCGATCCAGCATACGAAAATCAATGGCGTCTCTGTATTAAGGAAATACGCGAAATTGAACGCACGGCAGTTCGTCTCGCGCGGCCGGGTATGCATTTGTCGAGTTTCGCGCCGTCAACTGACAAAATAAAATTTCAGAACATAACAATGATCGCGGTGGTGTTGGAATCAAAACGTCACCCAAAATCTGGGTCGCAGCCATCTTCGCTATGCATAGGGTCCAGGGACGCCCGCCTGTACCGCGGGACTGGCATCTCGGAGGATTTCGTTGGTGTTTGACGAAGACGGACGTGATCTCCCTGTCTGATAAGGTAGTGCAACCCACCTGAATCTCTGGGGTTAGTTGACCAGGCCGGAAGGGGTGGTTTTTGTCGGGGACGACAGAGCCTCACGAACGACATAGCAAAGACTTGAATTCAAGCGAGCATGAATCTTGAGGCAACATGAATATAGAAGTCAGTCAAAGTCGTGTCGTCGTCAGTATGGTTCCTGGAGGCGTTAAAGTCATGATGCCAAGCCGGAATCAAATGAATCCCGTCCCTATCAGCTCCACAGGGCCAGTTGCTTGGCAACTCACCAGATGGAGACTATGGAGACTTGGGTGGCTGGAGATGCACTGAATGGAGTCTTCTTCACATGCCATTCAGGATTCGACCCATTGTGATTTTCTCTTGCAACGCGAACCGGGCAAACGTTGAAAAGCACACCTGCGCCCCTGTCGATAAGTGGGAAAACACAGCAAACGTCGTCGGCGCAACAGATTGCGCGATGACGTCCAGAGAACTCATGTCGGCTGACTCGTCACCAAGACGGGCGCAAAGCTCGTCCACCCTAGCGCTGCCGGGGGTTTTTATCTCCTTCCTGTTCCCTCTCGTCTCGGCCCCGGACTGTCATCTGCCATCTCTGCCGAAGGATTCAAGGGGCCTTCGAGAGGCAAGGGAGGCGCATCATCCATCCGCCTCAGCACCCGAGGCGTGCGCGTCGTGCCGCCAGGGCCCGTAAACCCCTCGATTTCATCCTTCACAACTGCCCTAGGCCGCCCGATCTACCTTGATCATTTGACTGCCGCCGGCGCCGCTCACGGCCCGTGCGGCGGGATAGCCATTCGCGCACCCCCTATCAAAGGGCACGACGCGGAGCGACGGGAGTGATGCGAATCCAGCTGTGGCTTGGGGAGCAAGCAGCAATTCCATGTTTGCCAAGCTGAAGCTTACCATCCGAGTTCACGGCGCGGGTCACGCGATCGGCCGGTTCCGAACCTCTCTGGCCTCCTCCCCCCCTCGCGCCCTGCTGCTTCTTGACTGTTTGCTTCGGCCTGAGCAACTTGACTCCCTTATCCCCGACCGCTCGGGCAATCGCAATCGGCCCTCAGCTCTAACCCTAGTCCTCGACGTGGTCGGCAGTTGGCCCCAGTTAACCAAAGCAAGCCGAGCTTCCTTGTTGCGGCTCTTGGCAAGACTCCGCAGCATATCGAGCGTCAGCACAGGCACACAGGGGAAGCTGGCGCCGTCCGCAGTCTTACTGGCGGGCTGTTGGACGAAGCGTTCAATGGCATCATTGAAGGTACGGATCGGCCAGCGACGTACATGGGCGGACCGTCGCAGCACATATCGAGCAGCCTCAATGGGAATGGGAAAGCCGTCCAGGCTTCCCCACAGTTAAGCACGGAAAAGCGTCCGTCTGTGACGTGCCCACGCAGAGGAGGCACCCTTCATCGAGGACGTGATGCACATTTCAGGAAGCTCAATGCCAACGCAGACATGGTGTTGATGCATCTTCGCCTTGGTCTAGAGACGATGAAATTGTCCCAACCTTGATGGCCATATAGAGTTCCTGCGGCGTTTCTCTCGGACTTGAGCCGGAAATGCAGCCCGTCGCAACGGGCCACGAAGTCGTGAGCAGATTCAACGTGCCTCCGTGCCGACTTCATCCCAACAGAGAAGGCGACAAACAGCTGGACGCAGCCCTCGACGCACCGGCGCTTACACGCATGAGTCCCCCAGATCCGTCGCACACCACCACTCACGACCTTGTGCCTGTGCCTGTCTCTGTGCCTGACCGAGCTGACCTCTGGCAGAGACGATGGGCGCGAGTCTCTTGCTTGGACCGCAGGAACCGTGCCTCTTGGTCGACATTTGGACCGTATGGGGATCTTCCCGCCTCCAGATAGTCTATTGGGTCCCCCCTCCATTATCGGAAATCATTACGGAATTGGCAGGCGGGAAGTGGTTAGGGCGGTGTGGGTTCATGTAGCATTTGATTAAGTACTGGTCGGTCTGCATCGGCTCCAACCTATGCACGTACGCGACCTTCCGAATTAAGCATAAGTTGGACTAATATGGCTCCTCTGCAAAGGTCACCTCCAACGGTCTCGGTCGACGGACTGGAGGAAGCAGCAATAGCAGGTCAACTTAAACCAATTCGAGGCCTCCGCCAGCCACGGAGCTACCCATGTGGAGCTAGTGGCGAGCGAACATCCCAGAAAGAAAATCATAATTGATGCTGGTCGATCAGTCGGCGCAAGTCCCGGGACCCTTGCCGCTTGGCTCCGAGAGACCACCGTGCTCGGAGCTTGTACCCGCCCAGCGGAAGCTCCAAGCCTAGATATCAGCTTCAGCAGGACAAAGTGAGAGCTGGGTGCACATGGAACTGCGGGTAAATGGTAACAAAGCCAGCTTTAGCCTTTTGGAAAGTAACGGCTCGCACAAGCATCGCACAAGCATCCTCGTTCTCGCGTGCTCCCCGTCAAGTCCACACCTTTCCTTGCTCGGGCGCAGGACAGCTCTGGCTCTAGGTCCGTTTTAGGCAGCTTGACAGCTTCAAGCTTGACGTCAAGCCTTGGCAGAGCATCACGCAAGATACGACACTGATAGGCGCAATGTGAGGGTGGGTTGTCGACATTTCGACATCTCGTCGCCGTCTCGGACGTGTCGTGGGATTGATTATAAAGATGGGCGTCGTTCTCGCCTCTCCAGCTGCTCTTGACTCTCCAGCCCCATCCGCTCTCGTCTGTCCCTGATCATCTCCTCAAGGTTTCCTCATAGTCGCCATGGCCAACCTCCGCCGTCTCGCCCTCGCCATTGGAGCTCTGCTCCCGGCCGTCCTCGCCGCTCCCACCGTCAACAGACGTTCTGAGCCCGCCGCCGCCCCTGGCAAGTACATCATCACCCTCAAGGAGGATGCTGCTGCCAACGTCGAGTCCCACTTGAACTGGGTCGCCGACGTCCACAAGCGCTCCCTGAGCAAGCGTGACACCGCCGGTGTTGAGAACAAGTTCAACATCAGCAACTGGAACGCCTACTCCGGAGAGTTCGACGAGGCTACCATTGCGGAGATCAAGGCCAGCCCCGAGGTACGTTTTTGACATTCGGGTCCACGGCCGAAGCAGCAGACGCCTAACCTTCTCCCAGGTCGCCGTTGTCGAGCCCGACTACTACATGTACCTCTCCGACTTCGAGGTCGACGAGCGTGCCCTGACCACCCAGCCGGCGCCCCCTGGGGTCTGGGATCCATCTCCCACCGCACCTCTGGCTCTACCCAGTACGTCTACGACACCTCTGCCGGTGCCAACACCTACGCCTACGTCGTCGACTCTGGTGTCATTGCCACCCACACCCAGTTCGGCGGCCGTGTCACCCTCGGCTTCAACGTCTTCTCCGGCACCCACACCGACACCCTCGGCCACGGCACCCACGT
>JAIMZG010001950.1:0-41103 GCA_020466075.1 Colletotrichum coccodes
TAGATAATGACTTCCTGCAGACGGTGTTCCAGGTCGAGTATGCTTGGATCTAGCATGGTGGCAAAATCAAGATCGCGGTAGTCTGCCCTCACAACATCTGTGGGAAGAGCCTGGGACCGGATAACGTCAACAGAATCTGCATCTCCATTTTCTTCAGGAGATCGACAGAACAGAGGCTCCCTTCGATGCCAACGCAGGCCTGGATTTCTTCCGCCGAATTCTCGTCAAAGATGTTGCCCAACTTCTCTTGAAGCTTGTAGTGGCCGCGGCAGCCGGAGGGCAGTAGGCGATGGCGCCGGAGAAGTATGATACTTGATAAAACAGTCGTGTGTACCAGTTTCGCGATGCCAAGATGTCTATATCCTCTCGCGGCACGACATGTAGGCGTTTTATTGGCGCCACTTTACCCAATCGGCCATCAGAAGTGTGAAATTACAACAAGGACTTGGTACAACCTTCTGGTTCCTAAAGAGCGTATGGTTCGTTTTACCAATGCTCGTCTCAACGAGAGAGTATGAAAGCGGTGTCATGAATAGTCTCCTCAATCTCGACTTCGGCGAGCGGGAGAGTCGTCACGCGGAGAGGAAACATTCACCAATACATACATCGACAGCACAAACACCAACCAACAAGCATCTATGGGAACAAAGAGACTTAATCCAAACTGCCTCGCTCGCAAATCACTCATACATTCCATCCCCTATTGTCACCTTTACTTTGATCTCTGGCAACCTCGCAAGCATCAGCTCCAATCGTCTTTGACCGTCGAGAGGGGGCTCCGTCGCCCACCCATCTGCGAACGCCACGTCTTCGAACCACGACTTATCCGGCAGAGCGTGAGGGTCTCAATGTGAGCTCTCTCCAACGAATAAAGAATCCGGGAACCGAGTTTAAAGGCTCTTGGCTTATATCAAGTCGAACCAACAAGCAAGCAAGACTTGACCAGGCCTGACTTTCTAGACGTCAACACGCCCAGAAAGCCTAGGCCTGGCCTCTGGCTGTGGAGCAAGGGCATCTTTCCCGCCACAATAACATGTTGACATTTCTCAACGTGAGGACCGAACACATATGTGCAGCATACGGCCAACATTGGACATTTCCGATAACCCAACGACATAACAACCATGCACAGAGACCGGTTAATAAGGTTCAAAACGTGTTCAAGAGGTCTCATTTATGCGTGTTTATTGTACACAATGGTGGAGTCATGCTCCATGCTGCCGACGCCGATTAACCTGCCAACACCAGAGACGAAATTTCATGATGGAATCTTTGGGTAATGTCTCTTTTGAATCCCGAACGAAGCAACAACAACAAATCTAGGAATTTAGAGCTCGTCGTGGCTGGGAGGCTCATCTTCTCCGCCAGCGTCACCGGCGCCTTGGTACATCTTGGAGGTGATGGGGTAGGCGACGTTCGACAGCTTCTCCTTCTGCTCCTCGAAGTCCTCGGTGTTGGCAGTGGCGCCGTTCTCCTCAAGCCAGTCGCTGGTCTCCTTGACGGCCTCGAGGATCTGAGTGATTGGTTAGTCATCTGCAGCAACGTATCAAAGGGAACGAGCAAACTTACGGTCTCCTTGTCCTCATCGTCAATCTTGCCACCAAGACCCTCGTCGTCGTTGACCTGGTTCTTGAGGGAGAAGGCGTAGTTCTCAAGACCGTTGCGAGCCTCAATGCGCTCACGGGTAGCCTTGTCCTCCTCGGCGTACTTCTCGGCCTCGGCGACCATGCGGTCGATCTCATCCTGAGTGAGACGACCCTTGTCGTTGGTGATGGTAATAGACTCCTGCTTGCCGGTGCCCTTGTCGTGAGCGGAGACCTTGAGGATACCGTTGGCGTCGAGCTCGAAGGAAACCTCGATCTGAGGGACACCACGAGGCGCGGGAGGAATGCCAGTGAGTTCGAACTTGCCGAGGAGGTTGTTGTCCTTGGTAAGAGAGCGCTCACCCTCGAAGACCTGGATGAGGACGACGGGCTGGTTATCGGCAGCGGTGGAGAAGATCTGGCTCTTGCGGGTAGGAATGGGGGTGTTACGCTGGATCAGCTTGGTCATGACACCTCCAGTAGTCTCGATACCAAGGGTCAAGGGGTTGACATCCATGAGAACAACGTCCTCAGTGCCGACCTCGCCGGAAAGGACACCGGCCTGAACAGCGGCACCGAAAGCGACGGCCTCATCGGGGTTGATGCCCTTGGAAGCCTTCTTTCCATTGAAGTACTCCTCGATAAGGTTGACAACCTTGGGAATACGGGTGGAGCCACCGACAAGAACAATGTCGTCAACGTCCTCCTTCTTGACCTTAGCGTCCTTGAGCACCTGCTCAACGGGCTTCAGGGTCTTCTTGAAGAGATCAATGTTGAGCTCCTCGAACTTGGCGCGGGTGAGAGTCTCAGAAAAGTCCTTGCCCTCGAAGAAGGCCTCGATCTCGATGCGAGTAGACAACTGGGAAGAAAGGGTACGCTTCGCCTTCTCGGCCTCACGCTTGAGCTTGCCCATAGCCTTAAGGTCCTTGGTGATATCGACGTTGTTCTTCTTGTTGTAGGACTTGGCGAAGAAGTTGATGATACGCTGGTCGAAGTCCTCACCACCCAAGTGGGTGTCACCGGCAGTAGCCAAAACCTCGAAGACACCCTGGTCGATGGAGAGCAGGGAAACATCGAAGGTACCACCACCAAGGTCGTAGACGATGATCTGGCGCTCACCGTCGGTCTTGTCAAGACCATAGGCGATAGCGGCGGCGGTAGGCTCGTTGACGATGCGAAGGACGTTCAGGCCGGCAATAATACCGGCATCCTTGGTGGCCTGGCGCTGGTTGTCGTTGAAGTAGGCGGGGACGGTAACGACGGCGTGGGTGACCTTCTTGCCGAGGTAAGCCTCGGCGACCTCCTTCATCTTGCCCAGAATCATGGCGGAGATCTCCTCGGGGGTGAAGCGCTTGGCGGAGCCAGCAACCTCGACCTCGACGACGGGCTTGCCATCCTTCTCAATGACCTTGTAGGGGAAGTGCTTGATGTCGCTCTGGACGGCCTTGTCAGAGAACTTCTGACCAATCATACGCCTGTGGAACAGTCAGCCGAGTGAGTCTATGGTTCGGGGGATCGTGCAGGAGCTTACTTGATGTCGAAGATGGTGTTGGTGGGGTTGGCCGCGGCCTGGTTCTTAGCGGCGTCACCGATAAGTCTCTCCTCCTCGGTAAAGGCGACGTAAGACGGAGTGATACGGTTACCTGTCATCCAGCAAGTCAGTCAAGCTGTCTAGAGCTAGTGGAGGGGGAGAAGCCGAGGCAGCTCCTATCATCAAAACCTACCCTGGTCGTTCACGAGAATCTCAACACTACCCTTCTGCATCACACCGACGCAAGAGTAGGTGGTTCCGAGATCCTGGGGGGAAATAATGTTAGGACATTGTGTCTTTATTGGGCGTTCGCAACGAAGCGCTAGGAGCGCAGCACGAGCGGGAAGGGAGTGTCCAACTTACAATACCGATGACAGTGCCGTAGTTTTCGGTGTCCTGAGCCTGAGCGGTCTGGACGAAAGCCAGGGGGGAGAAGAGGAGAGCCATCCAGGCCAAGAGGCCGAAGCCCAAGGCCATCGAGTTTCTGGATCTCGACATTGTGGGAGTTGTGGTGCTGTGAAGCTCCCCTGTGAAAATGAATTGCGCGCTGGTGTTGTATCTCGAACTCTCGGGAAAAAGAAAAGATAAAAGAACGTCAATGAAAGACGCGCGGGCGAAGGTTTGCGGGATTCCCTTCTACTATCTGCACACCCAATCGAATTGAGGTGGTTTGGCAGGTGTTGAATTGGGAGAGGTTGAGGATGATGCGGTGAAGAGGAAGAGCAGGAGGCTTTATGAATGGCTTCTCCCAAAGAAAGATCGAGGTGTCCAGATTGCACAAAAGGCCAGATTTCACCTTGAGAGACGCCACACGTGACAGGGGTCATTTGCTTTGAGTCCAAGGTGTTCTTTGTGGATCCACACTGTGTGGTTCCTGAATGCAGTGTGCAAGCTGCAGTGCGTGTCCACTACTATAATGTAGCTCCTTCAGCAAATGGAGGGATGGACACCATGGGATGGCAGAGATGAGCGCTCGGGGGACCAGTCTCCGTCGTACCTGTACAGTAGCTAAGAACCGTGTGAACGTATCACCCTTGGTAGCCCCCTAGCCACGGGAGTCGAGGTATGCACGCCTCACCGCTGCCGCTGCCTGCCGTTCTTGCGTCCGTGCTAGGCTTTCCACCTAAGTTCTGCCCCACCAAGGCTGTGATTCTGGAGATTTCGATTACAGGTGGCCCCTGGGAGCTATTGAACGTGTCCTTTTTTTTTGTTTTTTTTTTGCCTTCATTGTTCCATGGTTTCGGCCGATTTCTATGCCTCAAACTGGCTTTGAATCCTTGTTCTCTTTCCCTTTTTAGTATTTTGACAGTGACTCACAATCCACGATTTGTCTCAAAAGAGTTAATGGCTTGATTTGTGAATATATCCACGGTTGCAACCGGTCAATTTTCTCTCTGTATCGTCAACCTGTCCCTTCAAAGTGCCTGAGAAACGAACAGAGTGGCCTCAACTCAAGCTTGCCAGACAACGAGCCCCCATTCCCTCTCGGGGCAGCTCATGCCTCTTTCCTTTCCAGAATATTCCCACCACTTGCTTACTGTGGGGGCGCGTGACAATCCAGTAGAAGAAGGTAAGGCAACCAAAAGCAGGGGCAAGGGGCAGAGAGAACGGGACACCTTACCTCACTTAAGGTGCTCTTAGTAGTGCCATCCCGTCTTCGCCCTGAGATGAGGGGTCAACATGAGGGGCGCTTGAACAGGGGCTGAGTGTTCGCTTCTGGCCCATGCTCTTCCCCAAGTGGGCGTCGACACGACACGACAAGAGAGCGTCGTCTCAGTCCGACGGCTTCGAGTTGACGGGGACCGCGCGAAATCTGCCACCCTCACCCGGATCGACTGGCGGGGGTCTTGACGGGTCTCAAATGATCCACGACACTTCAAGGCGTCAATGCCCGTAAGACGAATGTAAGCCCGTAGTCCACTCCAGTAGGTGTTAGGCATCTGCGTCCCCTGCAAGCTGTTCAATTGGCATCTCTCTATGAAAAGAATATCCCTATTGGCTGCGCGTCAACTCGAGTGCAGCCAACTCTATTTTCAGCACCCAACTCTAATCGAGCCTCAATGCCAGCACTTTCTGTCGCATGCCATGCATGGAAGCATCTCGTCACAGTCATTAACTTGATCCTCCAACAGCCCCCCTATATACGAACCACGCCACGTTGCTTTTGATTCTGCACGTTTACTCCAACAACCCTGCAGCGATTGTCTCTCCGCCGCTTCTCAGCACTACTCGCTGCCCCGCCTCCAACGGCACCTTGGACTCCAACTTGACGACCACGCGCGCAACCTTGCCCGGCTGCACGATCTTGGGTTTCTTCTTGAGTGTCGCTCCCGTCAACTTGTCCAGCACGGCCGGGATGGCCTCAATTCTGCCAGCCGCATGCAAACGACCGCGGTGAACGTCAACCGGCATCGGCATCAAGTGGTCGAAAGCCAGCACCTTCATGGTTAGGGTGTCGCTCGTCTGGATAGGTGCCGCCTTGGTGCTGATGATGTCGCCCACGCGGACATGAATCGGGTCGATGCCATACAAGCCAATATTGACATTCTGCCCTGCAACGGCCCAGTCTTGCACCTCGCAATCCACTTCGATCGATCGTATTGAGGCTGGCTCCCCGCTGGGCTGAATGATCAACGACTCTCCGTTCTGTACCGTGCCAGACTCTATCCGACCAGCCACAGTGAGTTGGCTCTGTTGCGTCCGGTAGATTTCCGAAATCGACATCCGGAATGGCTTCTCGAGCGCTCTCGTCATTGGATCCGAATCTTCCAGGGCCTCGATGAGTGTGGGGCCAGTGTACCATGAAAGAGCTTCGTCTTCCGGTCGCTGCACCAGGTTGGCACCACTGAGTCCAGATATGGGCACGAAAGTGACGTTCTTGAGCTGAAATCCGTTGCCCTTCATGAACCCGGTGACTTGCTCCGAAATTTCATCGAATCGATCCTTTGACCAACCGACCATGTCTAGCTTGTTGACAGCGACAATGACCCTTTGCACGCCCAAACTCCTCAATAGAAGAGCATGCTCCCTGGTCTGACCCTTCAGACCCTTCTCGAATGCGCCCGTGTTGGCATCAATGACAAGGATCGCAAAATCTGCTTGACTGGCTCCAGCAATCATGTTGGGCACGAAATCTCTGTGGCCTGGGGCGTCAAGAATTGTAAAGCGCGTCTTGTCAGTTTCAAATTGATTCGTGGCGATGTCGATGGTAACACCCCGCTCGCGCTCTTCTTCTCGCTGATCCATCACCCATGCAAGGGCGAATGATGACTTTCCAATCTTCTCGCCCTGTCGTCGATAACGATCGATGAGGTGCTGCTCAATGTATTTCAGCTCCAACAACAGCCTGCCCATCAGGGTACTCTTTCCTGCATCGACATGGCCTTCAAAATGTCAGCATACGGACCAGAATAATGAGTGCAGGCAACTTACCAACCACCACAAAGCTGGCACTTCTCTTGTTCTCGCTTTTCTCAAACTCCTTGAGAACATCCAGCTTTTTATTCTTGGGTGCTGCCGAGTCGTCGAGTTGAAGCTGCTTCATCTCGCCAGTGGGCGTCTGGGAGCCTGTAGATTTGCTGACAACTTTCTTGGTAGCGCTTTTAGCGGCAGCAGCGTCGAACTTAGTGCCCGCTGGAAGGTATTAGAGTCAGCGTCTTACTGGGTCTTCGCAAAACGCGAACCTTTCGCCTGGGCAGCGAGTACAATGTCATCAGGGCTCGGCTGGGAGAAAGCACTGGGTACGAAAGTGGAAGAGTCCATGTACGGCAGAGTGTACGTCTGAGAGGCGGCGGCAGAATCCTGAGCAGGTCCAAAGAGTGTCTGAGCAAAGGCAGATGGTCTTGAAGACGGCGCCACGAAGCATTCATCCTCAGTCTGCTCCCCATTCTCAGCCGAGGGCGCAAGAGGCTGATCGACATCCATGCCAGATGGGTCTGGAGCAGGTCCGTCCAGCTGCGGCTGCAAGATAGGCGTTGAAGTTTGGGATCCGAGGCGGAATCTTCTGCTAGCTTCTGCCTTTTAGCGAGGATGCTCGAGCCGGATCTCTGATTCTCATTTGAGGGCTCGTCGATGGCCAGAGTTGACATTCTCTTCTCCGCTCGATCAACTTTGTCGTCTGTCGCCTTGGCATCCGCCGTCTTCTTCTTCCGAGCTGCGGCCAACGCTTGAAGCTTGGAAAGCTTTGGGCCCTCCCCGCCACCAAGGAGGCCGCCTGGGAGAGGACGGGGTGGGACAAAGACAGCCTGTCGGTTTCTGGGTACATTCATCCAAGGGATACCGTGGAAATACGAAGCCGGAGATGGGAAAGCCACCCTGGGCGTGGGGTACGATGAAGTAGATGCCATGCCGTAATTCGTAGCCTCGCTCTCCATACCCCCCAGACCAAAACCATCTGCCAAACGCTCAATTTCTGCTATTGCCGCTGCCTGACAGGAAACATGAGTAACATGCATATAGAAATAGGACTTACCATCCTTGGCCTTTTTCGGCTCCTGCTTTGGGGCTGGCGGTGGTGCAATGAACTTCTTCTGCAGATAAGACACCGTCTTGTCGATGTCATAGTAGTAGTACCACAGCGCATCCTGGATTTGCTGTGCAGTCACTTTGTCGGCGTCAGAACCAAGTGTGCTCTGCACTGTGGCGGTCCCCACGTTCATGGCCTCGCGATCCTCAGGGCTGAGTTTATCGGCCTCGTTCTCCTCCTCGAATTCGTCGCCTTCGTACTCGTCGAGGGCCTCGTCATAGTCAAGGTTGCGAACTGCCTGGTGGCGCGACATCTTGATTGAGGTTGGAGTCTTCTGGGGGTGGTGTGATGGGTATGGCGCAGTAGCTTGAGCTGGTGTCGCAAAATGAATTTCTGGAAGCCGAAGATAATATAAAATTGTCACTGCATTCCGTCTTTGGTCGCTTTTTCTCTTGAGTGAGCGATGCGCTAAAAGCTGTGACTCGAAGTTCTTGCTGTGGTAGAATGAAACTTGCAAATGACGGCACTTGGACTGGTCATGAAGTGGGATGCGTGGGGCGCTTTGGTCATGGAGGGGCAACCACGTCGGATGGCGGGGTACCAAAGCTGCCTACAGGCCTTTCACAGGCACCTCAGGCGGTGAGCTCCCGGATTATCTGATCCCCGGGAACCGAACCTTCTGGTCGCCCAGAATGGTAGGCACCACCAATTATTCAGAAATTTTGGTCCACCACGACCCGGTCCTTGGAGCTCAACCCCCTCAACGCACGATACCTCTGTTTCCCCGGTGTCACTCCTAGCTAAATCGCACTACCAACCCGAACCCCCAGTGACGTGCGAATACTCTTCAACATGGCTATGAGTATGTGGTGCTACCTCCCGAGTTTTAATGCAAGCAGCTAACAACATGCCCAGACCTTGATATGGCCAATGGTAAGCATCGCAACGACAAGGAGCTTTGAGATGCACATGCTAACGGAGATATGCTTCAGCGGCCGTCATGAAGGACGAGCAGGGCCGTCCCTTCATCGTCGTCAGAGAGTAAGTTCTGCTATCGCTACCCTACCCCTGATCAAGGGGCACTGTACTGATTGCCCCCAGTCAAGGAAAGAAGAAGAGACAATATGGCAACGAAGCCGTCAAGAACCACATCCTCGCCGCCAGGACGGTTGCGAACATCGTCAAGACCTCCCTCGGCCCCCGTGGCCTCGACAAGATCCTCATCTCCCCCGACGGAGACATCACAGTGACGAACGACGGTGCCACGATTTTGCAACAGATGGAGATCTCCAACCACGTCGCCAAGCTGTTGGTAGAACTGTCCAAGTCACAAGATGACGAGATCGGTGACGGTACCACCGGTGTCGTTGTTCTCGCTGGAGCTCTTTTGGAGCAGGCGGCGGAGCTGATCGACAAGGGCATTCACCCCATCCGCATTGCCGACGGATACGACCAGGCTTGCGACATCGCCGTTTCAGAGCTTGACAGGATTTCAGACGTGATCGAATTCAGCAAAGAAGAGACAGGAAATTTGTTGAAGGTGGCGCGGACAAGTTTGGGCAGCAAGATCGTCTCCAAGGCGCACGACCAGTTCTCCCAGATCGCAGTGGACGCCGTCCTTTCGGTGGCGACCTGGAGCGGAGAGACGTCGACTTTGAGCTGATCAAGGTCGACGGTAAGGTCGGCGGAGCTTTGGAAGATACCATGCTCGTCAAGGGTGTCATTATTGACAAGGACTTCTCGCATCCCCAGATGCCGTCCGAGATTAAGGACGCCAAGATCGCAATCCTGACCTGCGCCTTCGAGCCCCCTAAGCCCAAGACTAAGCATAAGCTCGACATCACTAGCGTCGAGGAGTACAAGAAGTTGCAGAACTACGAGCGCGAGAAGTTTATTGAGATGATTCAACAAATCAAGGACTCCGGCGCTAACCTGGCTCTCTGCCAGTGGGGTTTCGACGACGAGGCGAACCATCTTCTGCTCCAGAACGGACTCCCTGCCGTGCGGTGGGTTGGTGGCCCCGAAATCGAGTTGGTGGCTATCGCGACAAACGGCCGTATCGTGCCTCGCTTCGAGGACCTCAAGCCCGAGAAGCTCGGAACTGCAGGCGTCGTCAGAGAGATGACGTTTGGTACGACAAGAGAAAAGATGCTGGTTATCGAGGAGTGTGCCAACACCCGGGCGGTGACCGTCTTTGTCCGCGGCAGCAACAAGATGGTAAGATAAGGATCCGCCCCAAAGTGACATACTGCATGTTAACGCTGTGATAGATCATCGACGAGGCAAAGCGCTCCCTTCATGACGCTCTTTGCGTTGTGCGCAACCTGGTCAAGGACAACCGCGTCGTCTACGGTGGTGGCGCTGCCGAGATCGCTTGTTCTCTGGCGGTCGAGGACGCCGCCGTCAAGACCCCTGGTCTCGAGCAATATGCCATGCGCGCGTTCGCCGAGGCTCTCGACGCCGTCCCGATGGCGCTGGCCGAGAACAGTGGTCTGAACCCAATCGCAACGCTGGCCGAGGTGAAGAGTCAGCAGGTCAAGTCGGGCTCTGAAGCCCGCGGCAAGCTCGGTGTCGACTGCATGGCCCGCGGCAACAACGACATGAAGGAGGCGTTTGTCATCGACCCCCTCATCAGCAAGAAGCAGCAGCTCCAACTCGCGACGCAATTATGCCGAATGGTGCTGAAGGTCAACAACGTCATTGTTTCTGGTTCTGGCGAGGAGGACTTTTAAAAGTAAAACGGTAAAAAAGGTTCTAGATGGGTCTATGGTGTTTGGGATTATACCAAGCTGTGTACTATGCAAATAGAGAGGCCCCTACTGTCGAGACCACCAATTCTATCCTCCCAATGTCTCATGTCCCTTTCTTCACTGCATCCAGCCTCTCTGGGGACTATACTTAAGGTAAGGCTCCATTTCGCGGTAGAAGGTCTGCCTCAACTCGGCCTGCTGCTCCGGCGTCGGACGAGCGTTCTCACCCTGGCGACGCTCCCAGCTCTCCTGCGTCTCTTTCAGGAACGCGTTGGGGTCCTGGCCGGTTGGGTCCGCGAATTCGTACGACCTGTACTCGGTATTCTCCCAGCCAGTTGCTGTTTACTTGTGTCAATTAAAGATCACGCATCCATAGAAATGAGTGTAAGACGCACCTTTGCTGGGACCGATACCATACCAGTCATCGGTCAAAAAGTGCAAAATACCACCGTGCGTAACGACCACAACGTGGTCATCCCCCTGCACATCTCCCACAAGATCCCTCAGCGCCCGTCTCGCCTCTGCGGACCTCTTCTCCAGCTTTCCTAGCGCCGGCTCCCACCTGGACTCGGGGCTCGTCTTGTCAGTCCAGTCCTCGGGTACCCTGCTGAAGTCTACGCGACCCGCGAACTCCGCCTCGATGTCGCTGATGGCAGAACCCGTGTCGCACGGCGCGTCCGAGACCTCCTGCACCTCGGGCAGAGCAAGGATCTTGATGGACTTGCCGACCGGGGCGGCGGCATCGGAGGCAAAGCCCAGGAGGCAGGTGTAGAGGGTCCGGCGGAGGGGGCTGGCGACGAGGTGGGTAAGGCGGGCGTGGTAGGGGAAGGCGGCGCGAAGGGCGGCGCACTGCTGTTTGCCCAGGTCGGTGAGAAGAGGGTCGCGGATGGCTTCATTTTCGAGGGAGAGGTTGTGGAAGCCTTGGGCGTGGCGGACGAGGTGAATTTGGACAGGCATTTTGGTGCTGTGAATTGGGCTCAGGCGAAGGAAGGGTCTACGAATTGAGGGTGTGTTTCACGAGTCTATGGTGTGAAGAAATGAGACGAAAATGAGAGGAGGCGATGCACGATGCCGCGGATCTTCTAAAATAGTGTATGTGGTCTTGAGCAACAGGTTCTCTTCACGACAGAAATTCGAAAAACGCGATGTTGAACTTCTGGGGGTTCATGATCCAATTATAAGCAACCGGTCGTTGGTCGACGTGGGGAGAAATGTAACTACGTAATGGTCTACTTGTCTCGGGAAAATTCCCTGTTTGGTGTGGGTGGGCATCGATGGAGCGAGGAGGACAGGAACTCTGAAATGACTCAAACAAACGACTGCGGTGCAATTGAAAGAGACCAAAGGATGAACGGGGAGAGTCACTGGAGGGACGAGAATGGATCCACGTGGGCTTACCGAACAGGTGCTGTGGCCGTGGCGCTGGCGCTTCGCGTTGCTTGTTTCAAAGCCGCAGCAGCGGGCAGTGAGGCACCTGGAAGTGTCCTCCGGCGCCGATGACCGGCGAAAAGTGGATACATGCGGTACTGGCGCCGGCGGTGGTTGGCCGGCGTGGACTGAAGGCTCATACGTCGGGCTTTTCGTTGCATTTTCTCGCTACCCAGAGCCTGCTTCGTTGCAGGCGACGAAACTACTGCTCACAGCTTCGCCGAGGACGGGGTGGCTTGTTCATGCTTTCCGAGCTTGGATTGTTATGCGCATCACGGTCAATGTGACTCGGTCGACTGTCGAGTAACAAATCAGTGAGCCGAGTGACCTGAATCGAGACCGGTCAGCGACAGACTCGCTTGAGCTCTCTCACTTACCAGTAGTAATCGACAACCTTGAGGCAGCTGACCAAAACTTGCTTTTCCATATTTTTCTGGCGCTGCTTGTGCTTGTGCTTGTATCTACACCAGGGAACACCCCTAGGATAGGCCGGGTGATCACAGACATCACGGACGACCTGGATACTATCAAATAGCCGCTTTGGGGGCGTAGCCATCAAGACAGAAGCATGATAAGATCAGCCATGTGACAGTCCGATGAAAGCTACAAACATCGGTGTTTGAATGGCCACTGAGGAAAGCAGATATGTTATCTCGCTGACTCGTACTCGAAGGGATCCAAACAGAGCCTCACGCAGAGAAAACATAAGGGCTATTCTCTCGAAATTGGCATAAGAAGAGAACTAAGATCGAATGTGATGAGAAAGCGACAATGTTTTCTTCTTTCGTTCTCAACGAATACGCCTTTTTGCTTCGATGATGTTCCTTGCGGGAGTTGTTGGGCAGGGAAAGTGCGAAAAGCCTTGTTGCCTATTTGGTGAAGATGATTGTGCAACCTTCATGCATATTTTAATGACATTAATTGGCGCTTACCGCCCAGTCTTGTACTTTCAAGCGCCCAGCAATGGAAGCTTCAGTTTAAACATGGCATATGTCTGGTTTACAGCCTCGTTACCACCAGTCTCTTTCTTTTATCTCGGTCGAAGCCCTTTGTTGTTTACTCGTCGACAGACGGACTGCCTGGTCCACGTCATATTGGTGATAGTAGAGAAAATAGAGGTAACCGCAACCGGAGCCGTTCTTCAGCCGTATCAAAACACACCAATGCGCGACTACGGATTCGAGTTTCGTCTGCTTCACTTGTTGCCGACGATGAATATAACAAAGCGCAGGGTTCGGTGAGAACGACATGCTGCGACTGGACGCACAATATCACCACTTCAACGCAACCGATCGCTGGGACAAACATATGGTTTGTTGGGGTTGTTCTTAGCACACACCAGTCCTTAAGCTCCGCAACAGGCGAAGCATACGGCATTCTGGAATGCCCTTGTGGCCGGTCAAATTGTGGATTCGGTGGACAACTTCAAGGACTGCCTTTCGGTCGTACCAGACAACCGGACGAGAGCCACCCCTGACACCCCGCAATCCACGGCAAACAGAACAGGCAGAGCTCCTAGATATGCTCGACTCCCGAAATAAGGGGCTTGGAAGGTTACGGGAGCGGATCCTGTCAAGATCTTAGTACACATTGAGAAATTGCCGCTTTTGGCCTCGTCCGCCGAAGCGCTATAGGAGTTGAACCCCCATTTTCAGCAACTTGGAGACTTGTGGGGTTTGTAACTTCATGATCTCTATCATCGGCTCTTCATACTTCCCAGCATAGTACCGGTTTCCTCTCGGGAAACTCGTCGATTCGATGAGAAAGGTCTGGAAGATAGCAGCTGGTCTCGTCGGGAGGGATGGGGGCACGGCATACTGAGCCCAGACTGAGAGATGAACGAACGACTCCGGAAGTGGGCGCCCTAGGTCTCCGGAGAGGAATCTTCAATTACGCCTCCACTTTCAAATGGAACAGTATTATCATTCTCCTCGGTGCGCAGGTTCCTTTCATTGTAGGCGGAAGTGGGGCTGTTGGCTATTCAGTTATGGGCGAGACGTATGTATATAGATTCATGAAGGGTCAGGCGCGACGCGACTCACTCAAAATGCGAAGTGAAGAGACTGAGACTGATCTGGCCAAACGTTGAAGGCCTCGGCAACAAGGAATATTGCCCAGACTACGAAAGTCAATTCAGCCAAACTATGCTCAAACTACACAACTTTGATCTAGCCAAATGCCTCCGAAATACTTTCATTGCTTCTGGTCCGAAGTCGATGAGAGTATGTTTAAGCAGCCTACTACCAGGGGTGTTGTGGTGACATCTTACGTTTGACAATGCACCAGTCGGCATAGTGTTTCCCCAAGCGACTTTCGCCATTTCATACTTGAACTGGTCTTGTGACGATGAGGACGGCGAATGTGATGACACACGTCTAGGTTCAAAGACGCTGGATACAACAGAACCTCAGGGCGATTTGAACCGAGACTTGACCTGGCTCTTCCTGAGTTCTGTTTTCGTCCCTCTTTGTTCACCAACACTGGCGTGTCACAACCGCCATTCTTTGTTCGGATTCCAGGAGAATAGAAGCAAGACATAACGAGGTCGAAATCATCGTCTAAAAGTTAATTATTCTTTATTCTGCCCTGCCAAAGTCGGTCCACGTTCAGAATACAGGATCATAACCCCAGCAAAACGCTGGATAAGGGATGCAGAAAGTCCAACAAAAAGTATCATTTTATAGCTCATTCTCAAGCCCGAAGATGCTGGTGTTCGGCTTTCCCTTGTGACCCTGAAACGCCGAGAACCAATGTAGACCTGCATGCTTCCGGACCATCCACTCCTCTTTCAGAGCTCAATTAGGCTCTCCTCCACTGCCGGCTGCTTCGGTGCGTTCTGTGGCGCAGACGGGAACGACTCCTGGGTATATCCGCTGTTGTACTGGCCTTGCCATTGCTGTTGAGGAGCTGCTGATTGCTGCGGTGCTGACGGTTGCCAGTAGCTTTGCTGCTGTGGTGGGGCTTGCTGTTGCGCTGGCTGTGTGGGCTGGGCAGGTGCTTGAACGGGCGTTTGTTGGTGAGACATAGACTGTCGGTATTGCATTGATTGTTGAAGGTTCGGGTACGGGGACGGATTGGGATCTGCAGAGGGCGGGGCAGAGGGAGGTGCGCTGGGTTGTTGAGGGTTGAAGTAATACGAAGCGTTAGGATCGGCAGAAGGCGTTCCGGCAGGTTGACCAGACTGGTTTTGATGGTGTGGTTGAGGTGGCTCGCTGGGAGCATACGGCTGCTGTGGTGTATACTGTCCATCAGGGGCGGGGCCAGCTCCGCTCCGCCAGCTATCTGTCCGTTGAGGCTCCTGGGGAGGGTATGGGCCTCCAGGCGGACCGGCCATGGAGGCGCGCTTGTCGAAAGTCGCGTACTGGGGTTGGGGTGTGTGCTGCGGGTGTTGGTGGTAGGCTTGGGGTGGCGGTGCATGGCCGTAATCCATTTGTTGCGAGCCGGTGTAGAAGTTCTCAGCCGGGCCGGCATTGTTGGGCGCGCTCGCGTGAAGGGAAGGGTAAGCGCCAGATGGCTGGCGAGGAATAGGGAGATTGTAACCTCCGACGGTATGCTGGCTGTATGCCTTCGAGAGGCGCTCTTCCAGCATTCTGTCGTAGTAGCGAACCACAGTAGAGAGCTTGGCATGGAGGTCGAGAAGCGTGTCTGGTCACATGTCAGCAACACCGTGTAACAATGTCTACGGGATACTTACCATGTTTGCTCATGGTCTCGCCGTAAGTGCGAGCAAGCTTCGGCCGCAGTGTGCCGATACTGTCATAAAGCTCCTGGATTTGAGGCTCACGCAAGATCGTGCCAGGGGGTTGCGTCTGTAGGCGGTCGACGAGAGTTGCGAACAGGTTGATGTTTTCAGCCTCGACTGGAGTAAGTTCGTAATCGTTCTTGGGCAAAGAGAATTGTTGTGTCGGGTTTGGACCGGTGTTCGAAGTTTGCTCCTTCAAAGCTGTCGCGTGCCGCTGTTTCTGCTCCTCCATATCGGCAAGCGAAGCAGCAATCGCAGCTTTGAGGTCGTCGTCGTCCTCCTCTGCGGCATGTGATGCTGCAGGTTCAGAGTTGCCGTTAACCTTGGGGCCTGAGGGGCCGTTGGCGGTAGGTGCAACGTAGCCCTGAGAGTAGCCCTTGACTTCCTCCAAGCTCATAGCCAGGGCCTTCTTCAGGTCTTCGTCGTAGGCGTCATCAACACGAGCGTTGCGCGGCTGCATGGCAGATGTGCTTCGGGTCTTGTAAGGATAGGTGGGGGATCGGTCTTGCGGCGAAGGCGAGGGTGCGCTTCCCTTGGCAGACTTGTCGGTGAGCTTCGCATAGCAGCCATCGTCGACACGAACAGGTTGCATGATGCCGAGGTGCGGAAGCGGGCACGACTTGGCCGAGCATTGTTGATCGAAGCAGTTGCCGCAGTTTCGGCAGTGGTGCTTTCGGTTCGTGAAGGTAAAAGCGGTTCGGCATCGCATACAGACATCTGAATCAACCCACTCCGGGGGCTTTGGAAACGGTCAGCCTGAGTAACACAGAACGACAAGAGCGGACGAGGACTTACCGCGCTGCTATCGATCATGCTGCTGGCGACGCTGATTTTAGGAGGAAACTGGTGGCCTTCCCTCTGCAGCGTCTTGTAGACTTCTCCGATGTATCCCAGATCGTGACGGCCCTCGGTGGCGGCGGCCCAAGACTGTATCAGCTCGAGAATCTTTTGCTTTACTTCGTGGTTGACAGCGGCGGGTCCGACAGCTTGAAGAAGCGAGGTCAGGTTGTCCATGAATTCTCTCGAGGCGATTTCGGCGAGGAAGTGGGTGCCTCCATTCTTGACACAAGTATCGGTAAGCTGCCCTCAGGGTTAGCTTAGTCAAAGACAATCAGGCAACAGTGACGGCTTACGTTCAGGGCGCTCAGCTGAGTGTTTGGGTTCTTGTTACCGATGCGCCTCTTCAAGGAGCGCATGGCCTCCTTGGGCTGGACGGTCTTTGATCTGATGACATCAGAGATCTCGAGATTCAAGGCGATATCCTCCCTGTATCAGTGTTAGAGATGGCATCTCGAGTGAAGGCGAGGGGTCGCACAAGCTGCTGCTGGTCGCTTTCTCAATCTGCTCGTCCAGGGCCGAGTTGGCCGAGCTGGACCACCAGCCCATCATCTTGGAAGGCTGGGAATGTTGGTTGGCGGGGAGCCACAGCGAATGGGCGGGTATCGATCGTCGACGGTCGCTTATCTAGTTGACGGGTGTTCGGGCGCAATCGCGAGGTCGTCGTCGTCGTCGTCGTTTGACGTCGAAATACGAAAAGCGGCCCAAGAGGATTACGCGTAGGTAGGGGATGTGGATGAGAAGGCGACAGAGGAAAGCTTGGGTGCGTGTCTAATGGTTGGTCGCCCAGATGCAGTAGCCTCAGGGTAGGTGCGGCGGCGGCGGCGGTGTTGGTGGAGGTGCGTAAGATGTGGTTAGTTGGAGATGCAGCAGGCTTAGGCGTGGACAGCTTCGGGCGAGAGTGTTCGCTGGGTTACGTTGGCTTAGTACGAATGTGCAGGGGTTGGACAACTGGGAATGTGTGGAATGTGGATTCAAAACCGCTGCCTCGAGTGTCAAGAGAGTCTGTCTTTCAGGCTGTCGCCGCGGACCCGTGACGATTGCTCCGCTTGGAACGTCTCCCTGTGACGAATGGAAGTCTCTGCGCTAAACCCAAAGAACATGGGATTTCATCTGGGGGCCGTCTTTTGGAAGGGCGAGGCGGGCACTGCGGGCAGGAGCACTAGGTCGGCGCGGACGGGCAGTGACCGGTTCCCCAGAGATGACGAAGCCGAGAAGACTTGAGGTGGAGCACGTGTGGCGCATGAATTTGCCAGGTGCCAACCCAGCTCTCCGAAAGTGAGGCACACCAGCTGATTCAAGACGCCCAGAGAGATACGTACCCTTTGAGACCCAGCATCGACCTCCCGGATATCACGACTTGACTTCAGCAAATTACTTGGCCAAGCACGGTTATTTCCGCAAGCCCAAAGCAATGTGTTTTGCTTTCAACCAGCAACTATGATCGTAGGGGACCAAAAAGCACAGCGGCCCCAAAGTGGGCGTTCATCAGCCGCGTTATATCGGTTGTGGCGCTGCAAAAGGTGAGCTGGCAAGTCGAGGTCATGGATCAGTCAGTGCAAGTCGCCGCCCAAACGGTTTACGCAGTATTTAGCTAGACACAGCAGACAGACGATAGATGTCGTCGTACCAAGGAACCGCCCGCCTGTTCTAGCGCCTGAACGATCCTCAACTGATCGACAGTATGTCAGAAGCGTCAGTGAGGTGTCCAGTCCCCCGTTAAGATACCCTTACCTTATAGTGCCCGAGTACCTGACGTCCCGATTCCCAAAAAAGAAGTACGGACCCTGTCGGGTGAGGTACCGACTTGTCCCTCCCAAACACAGCCGCCGCAACGGTACCGTTTCCTCCCACAATGTCTTGCCATTGTTGAAACTGTTAGCGCCAGCGAACGAGGCTGTCCCTCCACCACGGGCCATCCTCCTTTCACAAGACCGCCGCTGTACCTTGCTCTGTACTGCACACGCTGCATCCGCGCCGCAGTCATCATCTCGCTCGTCAAAGGAGGCCGTTCTTTCCTCTCGCCTACTCTCCACGACACCCTTTCTCGACCTTCGGCTCCATTCAAAGAAACATGTCCATTCCAACCCGCCCTGCTGCACCGACATAACAAACCTGCTGCCCGTCCCGACAGCCTACAAATGTAGTCGGTCCCCTTGCCTGCCACTCATGACGAACCCGCCGCCGACTGTCGTTGCGTCCGCCTCCCGTCCTACATACCTCGACTCCTCCGAATCCCACATCTCACCGACATCACCAGCGATAGCTCCTTCTCCCGCCTCCGAGTCGCCAAGCTTGCAACGACATGATTCAAGCTCCATACCACATTCCGACACACTCTTTCTCCTTCACATGAGTTCCACGGCTTCCTCGGCCACCAGAACCGTCCTCGGCGGTGGCGGCGGTCCCGCCCTATCCAACGGTTCTGGACTGCACTCCTTCGCCATGGGCGGAGATGGAGCCCCTCCCGGTCGTGGCGGCAAACCCCCGCTGCCGCATATAGACGACCTCACCTCTACGTCTCCCAACATCGACATGAACCTCCCCTTGCGCAAGATCCTTGAGATGGGCGACAACGCCATGCGACAAGCCGAGACCTTTCGTGACTTCGGCCGGCCCGACATGGCCTTTAAGGAATACATTAAGGCCTCCCTGATTGCTGTCAAATATGTGCCTATGCACACAGAGTCTGTCTCCGTCAAGGGTGGTCGCGGTGATTTGAATCGCATATACACAGCTCTCATGAAGAAGATCGACTCTCAGCATGGAAACTTTGAAAGGATCAAGGCCGAAATAATCGCCGATAACCACAGGACCGGTGTCAGGCCCACGACATCAAGGCCATCCTCCATCAGCAATGGAGAAGCAATTCGACCGCAGACGGCCCGTAGCCCACCGGTGACGAGTCCCACCCGAGCCGAGGCCGGTACGCAAGTGAATGGGCTGCCGGCGACCAAGGCAAAGCCGGCTGTTCAGCCAAAGCCGGTATCATTGCATGGGAATGTTATACGTTCCGGCGCCGGCGGCCCTGGTCTTCCCAAGAGCAAGGCCGCGGAGGATTTGGCAGCCCGCTTCGCCAACTTGCGAGGCCCCGTAGCATTACCGGGCCAGGACCCGCGCATACGAACGCATCCCATTGTGCCTCCCAGGCCGGCTGGGCCAAGGGCGATGCCAGAGCCGCCCGAGAAGCCAAAAGTGGCCGTCGTGACCGATTTGCCGGATTTGCCCAAGATGCCAGACGCCATTTACAGCCCGGCTAGGGGAACCGTGTCCAACGAAGCAGCTTCACTGCCATCGAGCACGCCCCGAGGTCTATTCAGCAGGACTGGCTCTTCCGCTGCCATCAATACTGTTCTCGCCAACAATAGCAACAACAAGTACTCCGACTACTTCGTTCCTTCTCACCCAGCCTCGAACGCCGCTCCTACAGTTTCCAGGGCTCCAAGTATCTCGATACCCGAAGGCGACTCGATTACGGCCGAAGACCTAATGAACTACATAAAAAGGGGCTCGGCGACCTTGCAAGTCTTAATCATCGACGTTCGGGGCCGGGAGGACTTTGACGAGGGCCACATTCTGTCACAGGCCGTCATATGCATTGAACCCAGCATTCTTCTGCGTGAGAACATCTCATCGGAGCAAATAGCCGAGAGCATGGTTCTTTCGCCTCCACAGGAGTACCACCACTTCGAAAGGAGGGATACGTTCGACCTTGTGGTCTTCCACGACCAGGATTCAGACTCCATCCCGCGATACATTTCCCCTGATATGGATGCCGCCGCGTTGCTATCTCTGCAACGCGCGCTGACGTATTTCAACTATGGGAAAGAGCTGAAGAACCCCCCGAAGCTGCTCCAGGGTGGTTTGGATGCTTGGACTGATCTTATGGGCAGAGGTGCCTTGGCTACTTCGCAGACTGCAGGTGCTGTGCGAGCGCCTTTGGCACGTTCTCCTTTGAAGCCAACCATCTCCATCTCCAAGCCGAACAGGAAGTATAAGGTTACGCCGCTGAAGCCCGAAGAGGTCAAGCTTTGGGAAGAGACGCTACATAATGCCGAGCTCGAGACAGCGCGGTCTCCTGGATTCATGCATGTCCGCAGTACAGAGGAGTTTCTGCGGAGATTCCCTGCGGTATCGACCGAACAAGAATCCATGCAGGCGCCAGTCAGTCCAGACCGGTCGAATTACGGCTATTCCCAAAACCACGTCGATCTCTACTCCGACCTGCCATCACCGCCTACTCGGCCCGCCCCGGCCGTCCCGCGTCCGAGTTACAGCGGCCTGTCACAGACCCAGGATGACCATGAGGGCCCTGGCGCCATCGCCTTCTCTGCCCAGGCCCGGAACGTGAAGCAGGGCCCCTTGGCTCGCCCCGACTCTCCTTCCATTATGAATACTGGCAAGGACGGTTTGCACATCACCGGCCTGAACAACCCGGGTGTATGGTGTTACGCGAATAGCTCTATACAAGCTCTTCGAATGTCACCCGGGTTTGGGAAAGACTTGGCTACGTTCGAATGGCAAAACATGTATAAGGTGCCAAAGAAGGCCGACGAGAAGAACGACCACCCTCAGTTGATGTCCCGAATTCTGTCTAATCTGTTTCACTGGTTGGACTCTGGCAAGTTTGATGTCATGAAGGCGCAGACACTCATGGTCAGTCCTTTTTAACCACCATTTACCCACCGTCGCTAACCAAATTCAGGACTACTCTCGATCAGTCTGTGAGAAGAGCCGTCATAAGGATAGAGGTGATGAGTTCGGTGGTGGTCGACAACAGGACGCACATGAGTTCATTTCATGGCTCATGGCATACCTTCACGACGAGACGAACGTACGACGCGACCGTAGTAGCCCCGAAACACCTGCACCGTCAATGGGGTCCGGAAAGTCGATGCTTCAGGGCGCCTACGAATGGTGGGGACAGTACCAAAAGAAGAACGCGTCCATTGTCGATAAATACTGGCGCGGCATAGAACTCTCGACTGTCGTGTGTGCGCGATGCAAGAACCGCACGTACACCTGGGAGACCTTTGACTTCCTTTCGATACCCGTCAACCCAGAGACACGCACGCTCGAGGACTGCCTTCGGGCGCACCTCGAGCCCGTAGACATCTCCGACTATCAATGCGACAGCTGTAACACAAAGGCGCTCGGCAGGAAACAGTCTAGACTGGCGCGAATGCCAGAGCTATTCTGTCTATGCTTGAAACGCTTCACGGTCGATCACTCAGGAGCAGTCAAAAAGGATTTAAGCAAGGTAACGTGGGACTTCAACGGCTTCAATGTTGACCCATTCTTTATCCCAACCGAGGAGCGGACCGCAGGGCCTGCACCGGACGACAATTTCAAGCTTCCATTCGATTACGAGTGCTACGCAGTCATTATCCATTCAGGACCAAACATCAACTCCGGCCACTACTACACCTATGCCCGAGATGCACATAGCTCTGATCCCACCGCCTGGTACAAGATCAACGACTCGAAGGTGACTAGCATCAGGATCGACGGGACTGGGCGGGGCACTGATTACAGTGACAAAGTGTTCAAAAGCGGCGGTGAGGTCCCGTATATGGTGTTCTTCCGGAGAAAGGGTGGCCGGTCGACGGGGTGATGAGACATCGTAATAGAAGTGTTGCACGTGGCAAAGGGGGGTGATGGGCATGGCAGACACTGGCTTTTTTGATCATCGGAATGGGGCTCTCGACTTCATATATAGAGTGGATTGATGTGGCGGGGTGGGTTTCCGCGAAGCATGAAACGAATGTGCGTGTGTATTTCTTGCGGGCTGTGTTTGTTTTCGAGCGCTTCCAAGCATGGCGTCTGGGTGGTTCTCGAGCCCCGTTGTGTGTTGGGGTCGGCTGTTTTTTCTCAGTTGTTTTCTCTGCGAACTATATTTCGCTATGAGGTCATGACAAGCATAGTGTTTATCGAATGAAGAGTTGCATTCCGTGTTCCTCGGGCGTGTGGTCATAAATGGTATTTTGTATAAAAAAACCGGGACTGTGTAAGTCCGACACGAGTCGTCGGTTTCGTCGCATTCATCGGATGCGAGTGCGTAGTCGGAGACGAAGCTGCGCATGCGTGGCAACACCAAGCTAGCCTCAAAGGGTCTATACTGGCTCACGCAAGATTTGGGAGGCACTCGTGACAAATCGCTTGGTTCAAGCAAGGAGACTAGATATGGCTTGTCTGTCGGTTGGCTCGGATTCGCCTGGGCGACGCGAGTCGACTGGGACGTCCTAGTCTCACCCTCACAACATGAGTGATCGCTCGCGCTGGTTGAGAGTATATAGCAGCCCCAGGAAGTCGACTTACACGGATGGTTTTCCACTCGCCTGCCTAGATCACCACGAAGTTCTCAACGTATAACTCAACAGACGACGATCAGAGTTTTTCAATCCCCGTCCCACCCCTGACTTGATGACAACTAGGACCTTTTCCTTTGAAGGGGCGGCCAAAGACGGTTCTTCGCCGCGATGGCCCCAAAGGAGGTCTCCATCTGGCCGTACGACCCGTCCTTCCCTCTCGCCGTCGCGGGCGCGGTGCTCTACGGCATCGTTTTCGTGTGGATCTTTTATCTGACCGCTATCCGCTACCGGGCGTGTTGCTTCGTCGTCGTCGTCGTCGTCATCGGTGTGGTGCTCGAGGTGTCGGCGTATGTGTTGAGAGGGTATTCTGCGAGGAACCAGACGGAGATTCTAAGTTGTGCTGCTCAGGGACCCCTTTCTCGTTGTTCCATCACTCCCTTTCCAAACATTACTACACCTCGGGGCAGGGGTCACAAGGAAGGCCTCGACTTCAATTTGCCTTTTCTTGACACGATGCAAGCAAACAGCGTTTCTGTATCGAGTGAACGACACGGAATGCGTAATGACTGGCTGACAACACCCGACCGGCAGACCCCCTTCGTCCAAACAACAACCTACACAGTCCTCGCCCCCGTCCTCATCGCAGCGGGGAACTACCTCCTCAAAGGCCGCCCCATCCGCGCCGTCTTGCCCCCTGAAGCAATCTTTTTCGAAGGCGTCATCAGAGAGAAGTTTACACTTACTCGGAACACTCGCATCGTATGAGATTATTTATGAGTGGCCGCCGGACATGTCGTCGGTGGCGGTGAGGAGAGTTACGTGTGAAGATCAGGATGAGCGTAGTGAGCGTTCAGCGCAGTTTATTGGTGACATGAGGCGTGTCTGGGAAGCCGATTTGATGTCGAAAGAGGCCAGTAAAGGAGACGAAGGCGAAGCGGAGCTGGGGCAAAGGGTTGCAAAGTACCAGCGTAGGGTGACCTGTTTTCGGGGTGGAGGATATGAGGTTTTTCCAGCATTTCCTACTCGATGCGACACCCCGGCTACAGTTTGGCGGCGAAGAGATCTGGAGGGGCGTCGCGAGAATGGCGCTCGTGTTTCAGGCGGGACACATGGCCGAAGGCACGTTTGACTTCTTATGAATGATTAGGGGGTGTGAGTGCTCTTATTTTCTGTTCTAGTCCCAGGACCTACACACACACATACACCGTCTACTCAAATGATCCGGGACACCGCAGGCCACATCATCCCCACGCAAGCCATGGCCTCGTTTGAGACGTTTGCTTTCCGCAGCTTCTCGAGACGTGAGCACGTCAAGGGCCCCAAGAGGCTGACCAAATCCCAGGGTGGCACGCGGGAGGTTGTCGACGGCAAGATGGACCCCTCTAGTATTTTCAAGAGGTTCGAGAAGAGCTTCGGGAGTATGTGGGAGCGTGACTGAAGTCGAATATCTAGCCGGCCTGAAGCGTGTTGTAGCTCTCGTGCTCGTGAGGTCGGAAGACGGTAGTCCTCTTTCATATATCCTTTCCGACCGGTCTCCTAAAACAGAACCCGTTGATTAAACGGAGAAACCCATAGTAGCCTACTATGAATTTGCAAGACTCCAAAATCACTTTGGTGAAATGAGCCACCAGGACTTCCTCCTCTTGAGCTCACCGACAAACCAAACCGCCCAGCTCCTCGCCCACGCATTCCTGATGGACTACCTCATCGGCCTACTAGGCTACCACACCTTTCAGGAGAGAAAAAGTCTCGAGCTCTGGGTCCGGGCCACGCCATCGTGGCTGGTGAAGATCCCCTTGGGCTTACCTGTAGGACTGAAGAGGTATGTGGAGTGGCCTCTTGCGGTCGCGAGGACCTATATACGCAATTCTGTGGTTCGGGATCGGGAGAGCTTGATGAAAATCGTTGAAGGAGTTTAGATACGACAGCGTGATTTCCGAGTCTCGAATAATACCGAACTTGACGACTTCTACGGCCTGTTATCTAGTAATTCCAGTACGGATCCGCTTGGCTTTGTATACCTATCTATCAACCAAGCCGGAACAGCAAGTATCAGCAAATTTACTATACGCCCGCCATTACGATAAACAGCCCCCAAAACCCTCCTCCGCCCCGCCGCGCCCCGCGCACTCCCAGCCTGGCCTCCAACATATGAAACCCCACCAGCACGCACAAATACACCCCGAAGCAGCAGGCCTGCACCGTCAGCCCCGCGATCAAGATATTGGTCCCCGCCTCCTTGAGGGCCCCCGTCCAGTTCCTGGCGCTCGGAATTCGGACCCGGTTCCCTGGACGCAGAACGCGACGACGTCGCAGCCGTCGAAGACGCGCGTGAGGCGGCGCGCGGGGACACGGTAGATCGTGTGGTGGTTACGTACCACTTCACAAGAAAGCACTAGCTTCTCCAGGCCCTTGCGGAAGACATCAAGCTTCTTGCAAGCCGCGCATTCAGGCTTCGACTCACAGCATCATACTATTCATCTCTTACACTAACACCACCCCGTGCGAGATGTGGTGTGGCCGTTGCTGGGAACCGGGGTAGTCGAGACCGCGGCCGCTGGAACTTGGTATCGTCGCTGGCGTTACTGCCGTCTGGTTACTGCTGGTACTGTTGGCATGACATCTGCCAGGTCTGGTTTCTGGAAACGGTGACAAGGTAAGAAGACTATGGGACTGGAGTTTCTCGGCCACTAGGAGGTATCCCGAACGTCGGAGTCATCAACGACATCCATTCATATGGCGCTGCCATGATCGAAGTACCGTAGTGCAGCACAGACAGAAGCATTTGACATGCTCACAATAGGCGGATGACGGGATAAGTGCGGCGGCTTGAGTGACTCGAGAGAACGAAGTGGGAGAATGGGATCGACCTTTTCGTATTTTATCTTGTTGAGACCCATCGCATACGTATTGAATGCGCAGTGCAGTCCGACGGCTGACATCATGGTTGAGAAAAGGAACAAACGCGATGCTGGGATGCTGATTCTTGGTTTCCCTCGTCTCGGTAATCAGGCGACCAGTAGCCCACGTAGCAACTTCATGTCGCACGCATGGCTCAATAGGCGACAACTGGCTGAACTGCTGGCATGTCCGAAGTCCGAGGAGCCATGCTGCGAGGCGGAAACAGTCCGACCTCTTGGGGTTGAACGAGGTTTCTTGCGATCATGTTTGCTGTCACAGGGCTGTCCCTATCGGCCGTAAGATCAAGGATGCCTCCCCGGCGGTGCGTCTCGCCCATTCAGGTCACGCGATACCCCGTACTTGTCGTTCTGATTGTCATATGGGGTATTCTTGGAAATGACTGGTTTTCCAGATGGGTCGCGTCTCAAACGTATCCCATCACCGCGATGTTAGATTAACCTGGTTCAAATGAGACATATCTGTCAATGGGTCGCAAGGTGGATGGGCTGTTGAAATTGACAAATGAAGTTGGTTCAGTCGGTTGCGCGATGCGAACAAGTACCGGCCGTCAAACCGGCTGAAAAGACCGATCCGTTCAAAGCCACCAGAACGATGAGAGCGATTGGACCGCTGTCAAATGTGTCAAATGCGCCTGCCGACATTGCTCAGAAACGATACAGTCCTATACGCTTCGAGTTATCACCTCAGTCAAGCCGTACAAGCCACCACTTCCGCCACTTCCAACAGTCTCACAAGACGACCAACAAACAAACGCTTACGTTTCCTTTCTTCCTTCCTTCTGACTGGGTTTCCCCTTGTACTATTTTGGACCTGTGCGACCTAAGGAGGGACCGCTTTGGTCACGTAATCCCGGTCTTCCTCCCTCCCGTGCTCCCATACCGAGATGGCGCCGGGGGGAAATGTCGACTGGCGTCCGTAGCGCTGCATAAGTTGAGCACATCACAATCTGCGAGGCACAGACGGACATAAATTGTGTCTGAAACTCATAATCATCTATATTGCGAGAAATGAAGGCTTCTATACGTCTCGGTCTCATTAAATACGGGTCCAACACAGTAACTGGAGAGAAATACAATATGGATGAGTGTGTCTGAACCCCCCTTTGGGCTCAAGCAAAAAGAGAAAAACGCCCGGCGCGCCAGATCCCAACCGAACCGACTGACGCCGCCTCCCTCCGGACACACCTCACCGGACCTGGAACTTTGATTGTTTTGGCCTCCATGGTTGGGGGTATTATACACCAATCCGTCTTAAAAGCCTTTCTCCAAAAAGACGGTGACGAGATTTAGTGACGTGATGAAGATCGTGGGACATTTACTGTGGATATTGTGATGGTTGCCATGAGACACTCACACTTCACGGTGTGTGGTTGTTGTTATGTTGTTGCGGCTGCAGCGGATGCGTCTCCGTCGGCGACATGAGCGGCTCTTCATTGTCCACAAACGCCGCCGCCGTGGCCGCCGCCTCGCGTAGGTCACTGCGCGCCGAGAACCTTCTTATAGACCTCGTCGACGCGTCAGAGTACCGTCTCATCATGTTCCTCTCGCCACCGGAGACCTTCCGCTCCGGCGTCGTCGGCGCTGTCGCCGCCTCCGGGAGAGTGCCGGGAGAAGGCTGTTCCTTGGGAGGAGGGTCTTGGCTTGAAGAGGGCTCGCCCCTGAGCGTCATTGCGTTCGACCACCGTTCCGTATTGGGCCGCGAGGGCTTGAGCATGAAGGACCGTCGCTCGGGGAGCTCCTTCAGGGGGAAGGGGCTGTCGAGAAGCATGGCCTTTTGCGCGGCGTGCTCGTCTTCGTAGCGGGATGACGACGTCGATAAGGGTTCCAGGGGCGTGATCTCATCAATGTCCGCGACCATGGGAGAGACGAAGCTCGAGATGCGCTTGTCGTGACCTTCGCGGAGAGGCGCAGGCTCTTTAATCGTCATCGCGGAAGACCACCTCTCGCTGCCGCGCTTCTTGGTGTCCTTGCCACCGACCTTTTCGTTCATGTTGTCGTCGCCGGTGGCGGCGTCCTTGAGCGTCATGGCCGAAGACCAGCGCTCGCTGTTGCGTCTGAAGCTAGGAGGGATCATGGGCACTGGCTCGATGGTGTCGTCGTCCATGGCCCTCTTGCCAGCGGTCTTCTCACTGGACGACGATCCTGCGATGGACACGTCCTTGCTGGCCGTCTTTTTGAGAATGTCCTCCTTGCTGACGGCCTTTTCGCTTGCAGACTCGCCCTCGAGTCTCAGAGTGAGGTAAGTGACGCCGGACGGGTAGTAGCCTTCCTCGATAGCCCGGGTGAGATCGTAGCGGGCCTGGTCGCTGATGGACCGTGTGAGACGCAACTTCTTGATGTTCTGTCCATCGACGGTCTCGTCCCAAGTCTTTTGGAACATGAGCGCAAGCTCATTAATCAGGAGGAGGACATAGAATCCGGCGATAACGGCGAGGTCCTGAACCTGATGGGTCGTTGGGTAGTCAGAGCCTATCCGCCTAAACTCCGGGCTGCGCATGCTAGACCGCTGGATCGTGAGAATTTTGATGATGGTGACTGCGACGCTCATGATCCAAAAATAACGTTGGCTGGCTGCCAGTTGCGAATCCTGCCCTTGGCGCCGCGGGTGGCTTGCATTACGGCGCATAATCCGCAGCCGGCGAAGACGAAGGGAAGCAGGCCGATTGCGTAGCGGAGCTGCGCTAACCGAGCGATCTCGAGAATCTGCATGAGGAAGACGACGAGGATCGAGAAGTAGTAGACCGACAGCTGGGCGTGCCTTTGCCATTCCTTCTTGACGCCATATCGCTTGATCTTATCGACGATGAGGACCGGCACGACGAAGTGGAAGAAGGCAAATGTGACGGCGATGCGGATCCACGCCGGCAAGGGGATGATGATTGTGTCGAAGAAGCACGTTGACGGCAAAGGGCTGAACCTCGATTGCACCGTCTGATTGAAGGCATTAGTCGGGACATCGCAATATGTTGGCCAAGGCCAAGGGGTGAGCGGAGGAAGACTCACCAGCCCTTCAGGGCGCATACCACACAACCGCTGCATGATGGCTACCTTACAGCGAGAGGGAGGCAGGGGGTTCGGTTGGGAGCTTGTCAGCAGCTCTGGAACGACGGGAAGCAGAACAGGAGTTCATCTGGAAGGGGGACAGCTGCGACATAACTTTAATATAATACTATCAATGCCGTGCCGACAGCACGTCGGAGGTGCGCCCTCCCCTTCGAGGTCGGTCCCATGGCTGGATGGACTCGGGTGCCCTTCGGGGTCTCTGTGCTGTGGCTCTTGGGGCATATTGTGCTGGCGTACGCTCGGGGCTTGCAGAAGGGGCGTTTCATTGTTGTGACACTGGTGACGACGAGTATATTTTGAGAGCTGTGCAGCAGAAAGGTCGAGCGGCGGTCCTGCCGCTCGCGATGCTTGATTGGCCGGCGAGGGAGAGACACATAGGGCAGGGAACAAAGTCCGATGGGGGAAGTCCATTCTAGAATTATGATGGTCCCCTCGGTTGTTGCAGAGGGTCAGCATCTGGTTGGTCGCACACCCACGGCGGCGCTGCCTAGGATGCATGTATACAAAGTGTGGCAGGCCCTTCCTGTAGAAGGATGAGGCTAAACCCACGGCCCTTTGATACGAGGGAGTCAAGGAGTGCCGAGCGGTGCTGTTTTAGCCCCGAAGTGTAAGCCGTTAGACCAGCGTAGATCCCGCTAGCACCACGACGGTGGCGGAGACGGGTTCGAGGCCGGGAAGTGGTGTTTATCAAAGCTGACAATCCGGGACACGTGCGTGGTGCAGACAGTGAGAGCGCGGCTGGTATTGAGGTTGCCTGGCAATCTGGCCTGTCTTGGGCTTGCGATGTCTGGCCTTTCTCCAACCACGCCAGCCTCAAGATTGAGTTGGTTGCTGTGCCGGGTTGGAGGACCGGCTGGATCTCCGACTAGAGGGATAGTTTCCCTATGAGCGGATCCTGATCGGTTCCGTCTGGACGCTCGGCCCGCAGGGAGAGGCACCGTGAGGTTGAGATGGACGGATCCTTGCTAAAATTGCGATTTGGTCGGCCGCAACACGAGGAACTCTCACCGTGTGCGGTCCGGATCTTGGCCTGAGCCGGGTTCAACCACTTGGTTTCCACGGTTTCCTTGCTTTTTGTTTTGGATGCCACCACAAGATGTCATTGTCACATTGGTTACTTTCATTCTTTTCTTCATTCGTCTGCTTCAGAGACCGAGCTGGAACAGGTACTGGAATGTTTCCGAGCTGTTCGGCCCAGCTTCTCGTCCAGTGGTTCATTTGTGGCCAGAGCTTCCCCAATTGTCCAAGGAACATTCATGCAGGCCGTGAGCCGCAAATGACGAAGAGGGAATCTGACTCAGGCGCACGATTCGGGAGGATGCGAGGCGTCAGCACGACATATGTCGGCAGTGTCGGCCAACGTGGGAATAACTTCAGGAGCGCCGAGATTCGGGAGCATGATCGTGACGGGAGAGGAGAGGAGGGGAGTTCGGGCGGTCTATTGGAATTGTGCGATGAACCGAACTCTGTCGTGGATGGGATTCGGACAACGGGTGGCTTGGAGATGCGGGACGACCGACACAACAGGGGTTATTTAAGAGGTGGGGGAGGCGGAAACACGGACAGTGGCACTCCGAGGTGAGGAGCCTCTGTGTTTGCTGCCGCCTCGGCTGTCTGTGCAAGTCCGCTGCATGCGTCAGCAAACTGAGTGTGGTTTTTTTTGCACGTGAGCGGATCGGGAACCCAGCGATTGCGCTTCTGCCATGCAGGAAAAGATATCCGTAGATATGCGATGGCTGATAGAAGAAAAGGACCAAAGAAGCCGAATGTCCGTGTCGGGCGTTCTTATTGGCGTTACTGCGAGAGTGGAAGGTGGCGGAGTTCGAATCAAATATCTGCAGAACATAATTAAAGAGGGACAATTTTTGATATTGAGGTGTGGATCGGAATTCTTTATCGGGAGCATGAGCCGTTGGCTGGAAAGGGAACCAGAGAATTGTTCATCGGATCGTCGTCGGATTGCCCTGCTCGTCGACATGCTCCGGTGTCCCCTGCTCGGGCTCGAGTACGCCGAAGCTGATATGGTGTCGGCGTTCCTGTCATGCGCTTGTTCGTCAGTCGTTATGCGTAATGGAGTGTGACGTTGTTGAGCGTTGGGAATAGCCGTTGGAGAACAAGAGGCTATGCTGTCAGCATGGGCAGGGAAAGAGGTCATTCTGGGGCTTCCAAGGCTCAGTTGTTGAGGAGCAACGCTGTCCTGGTGACATAAGACTGATATTAGCCAACATCATTATTCAACTCTGTGACAGGCAGAGAGATCTCGCATCTCGTCCAAGACCACCCAGGACCACCAGATCAGCCCCGTTTCGCTCCCCTCTTTTTATCCGCACGCTAGCGGTTGCTTGGCCTGGAGACTCGGTGCTGACTGGCGGCCGCAGGTGGCCCACTGGAAGCTGTTCAACCTCGTGCGGCCGAGGTAACTTGAACCACTCAACATGGAAGTCGACCGTGAATACCTAGGCAGATGCAGACATGGCATGTGGCCGTCGAGGGCGAGCTGCGCCGTAGGCGTACGTCTTGCCGCATTTTGAAACAGATGCAGGTCACCTGTCGAGGTTGAGACGGAAGAGACGGGCTCTGTTCAAGCTATCGCGGCATGGCGAAATATGTCCGTAGTGGTGTTGGGAGTGTTGAACTGCGCAGGCGTCTGGGTTGACGCGTCACGTCGTCAGTGAGTCCAGCGAGCAGCTGCAGCCAAGGGTGTCCATTCCTCATCGTATACTTTGAAGCTGGTTACCAAACGAGGTTGGTTGGTGTGTGCTGCCACCAAAATACATGTAGCTCGTCCTGCAGGGAGCTTGGGAGGGAGCTCCTCCTTCTCCTAGTGCGCCTGGCATTCCTCGGTGAAAGCTCCAAAGCTGCAAAAAGCGGTAGTACTCCAAGAGATACGTACTGTTATTGTTATTTTTATATTTTTTGGCTCTACCTGCCCCTAGAGGCCTGGAGCTTCGAGGCTGAAAGAGGGCCCACGTAACACGTACCGGCCAGTGGCGGATCGACCTTACTATGTATGTACCCTGCTCGCCTGCTTCTCTACCTTACAGGCCCGCAGCACAGCTTGCAACCGTGACGCAATTAAAGTCCCCTCGCCCTTTCTCGCAGCTTGACTCTGCACTCCTGCCCGCACACAGTTCTTCACACCTGACAGAAGAGCAACTCAAAGCTCTTCTTCGTCAAGTCTCGCGACCCTCTTCCCGTTGCGAAAGCTGCGATCTTCAACTCTTTGATTCGATCTCTCGACAGTTCCTAGCATACTAGCCTCACAGGCCTTCTTTGCCCGGAAACTAGTAGCTTTACCGAACCTCCCTCCCCTCCCTCGGTTCATCTGTCAATCCCGTGTCCGTCCCTCGCCTCAAACCTCAAGGCCTACCGGCCGTGAACTCTCCCACCATTCCGTCTACCGCCACCGCCTTACTCGTCCTTTTTGTCGCCCTTCTCACCGGCCTATTCTTCGCAACGTCTCCTACGAACCCCACTGCCGCTGTCGAGATGGACTACACTAAGGGTATTATGCCCCTGCACCAGGTGCACAAACCCCCCTTCTCCGTCGAGTCGCCTGGCTACGAGCGCGTCGAGGGCGAGACCCTCCCTCGCCGCCATTGGAAAGCCAAGGACGGCCTACGAACCCAACCCCATCCCGACATTCACACAGTCTACGACATCGTCAAGCGGAGCGCTCAGGTTTACCCCAACGAACCCGCCGTCGGCACCCGAAAGCTCGTGCGTCTTCACAAGGAGAAGAAGAAGGTGCCCAAGAACGTCGATGGCGAGGTCATAGAGGTCGAAAAGGAGTGGCAGTACTTCGAGCTGTCCAGGTACTCCTACCTGACCTATGCAGACCTCCTCACCTACATCAACCAGATTGGCTCAGGCCTGCGAAAGCTTGGTCTGAGCAAAGGCAGCAGAGTCCATCTGTTTGCGACCACGACGTACGTCCGAGAGCAGATCCCTCCCTTACCCCCTCGCTCCGAGCCCTCCGCGCGAAGAGCAGGCTAGGCCCGCCAAGAAGCTAACCCAACCTTCTGGAACCTAGTGCCAACTGGATGGCCATGTCCCACGCTTGCGGTTCGCAGTCCATCTCCATTGTTACCGCCTACGATACGCTCGGCGCCAGCGGTGTCGAGCACTCACTGCTCCAGTCCAATGCTGAGGCTATGTACATTGACCCTCAACTCCTCAAGACGGCAAGCGGGGCTCTGAAGAAGGCCGAAAATGTCAAATTCGTCGTCTACAACAACAATTCCCTCTTTTCTGATGGTACCGAGGTCGATGCCTTCAAGAAGGCAAACCCCGATATCAAGCTCATCAGCATCGAAGAGGTGCGCGCGTTGGGCGAGGAGAATCCTGTTGAGACCGTCGAGGCAAAGCCCGAGGACTTGTTTTGTATCATGTACACCTCCGGTTCCACCGGGCCGCCGAAGGGTGTGCCCATGACGCACGGCGGCACCGTGGCAGCGAGTAAGTCGTCCCACCTGAGCCCGGGGAAAGTGACGGGAGCTAATTCTGCACAGTTACTGGTCTATACACCTGCGTCGAGGAATGTGTCAGCCACAGGGAGTATGTTCTTGCATACCTGCCTTTGGCTCACATCTTCGAACTTGTCCTTGAAAACCTTGTCCTTTTTGCCGGCGGCACTCTGGGCTATGGCAACCCTAGAACGCTTTCTGATACTTCGGTTAAGAACTGTGCTGGTGATATGCGCGAGTTCCGGCCGACGGCCCTGGTCGGCGTGCCACAGGTCTGGGAGACTGTGAAGAAGGGCATCATGGCCAAGGTCAACAGCTCCGGCCCTCTCATCAAGGCCCTCTTTTGGGGTGCCTTCAACTACAAGACCTTCATGGTCAAGCACGGACTCCCCGGCGCGAGTGTCTTCGATAACATCGTTTTCAAAAAGGTGCGCGAGATGACGGGTGGCCGTCTTCGCTTCATTATGAACGGCGCGAGCGGCATCTCGGACGGGACGAAGCACTTCCTCTCCATGACCGTTGCGCCCATGTTGACAGGCTACGGTCTGACTGAGACGGCTGCCAACGGTGCCCTTGGCGACCCTTTGGAGTACACATCTACCGCCATCGGTTCCATCCCTGCCGCTGTTGACCTTAAGCTTGTTTCCATACCGGACCTCAACTACTATGCTGACGCGAACCCGCCCAAGGTGAAATCTGGATCAAGGGCCCCCCCGTGCTGAAAGAGTACTACAAGAACCCGGAGGAGACAGCAAAGGCTATTACCAAGGACGGGTGGTTCAAGACGGGTGACATTGGAGAATTCGATGCTGTCGGTCACGTGCGCGTGATCGATCGCGTGAAGAACCTCGTCAAGATGCAGGGTGGAGAGTACATTGCCCTCGAGAAGCTGGAAACTGTCTACCGCGGTAGCCCCTATGTCGCCAACCTCATGGTCTACGGCGACGGCGAGCACTCTCGAGCCATTGCCGTCATCGCCCCCAACGAAAAGGTTCTCGCTGAAGAGGCGAAGAAGCTTGGTGTTGATGAGCACAGCATGCACACTGACAAGAAGGTTGTTGATGTCGTGCTCAAGGATCTCGCCTCGCTCGGCCGGAAAGCTGGTCTGACGGGCCTCGAGATCATTGGCGGCGTCGTCCTGACTGAGGAGGAATGGACCCCGGATAGTGTAAGCTCCCTGCTCCCTAGTGACCAACACGAACAGAAATCCGACTAATATCATCTCCAGGGCCTCGTCACCGCCACACAAAAGGTCAACAGGAGAGTGATCAGAGAAAAGTACAAGTCTCAGATGGAGGAGGCTTTCCGTGAGTAATCAGGAAACAAGGACTTTCTCCGACACCTCAAGATGGTGTCTGATTGTTTGAGTTTTCCCTTCCAAACTCCCATCTGGGAACGGAGTAATGGCGTGGAAGGAGGAGCTGGGGGAGGGAATGGAAGAGACGGGTTTGTTTTGCTCAACCGGGGCCCAGCCTGTTGTTTTCGTTGTTGCCTTTGTAGCATCAAATGATCTGTCACGATGTATATTACAATCCAAACTTGGTTGCCGGAACCCAGTATGCTCAGCCCCGTGCTGAATCCTAGTGGCTGAGTGACTTTCTCTCAATGAGCGCACACGGCTGTCGGCCTCCGTTGTTGTCGACATGCAATGAGGCTTCCAGTAACCTTTGCTTTGCAGAGTGGGCAATCGTCCACCAGCTTCCCCGTCACCTTTGCACTCGTTCATTTTCACTCACTCTAAACAAAGCTATGTAGTACAGTCATCATTTTAAAAAAAGATCCAGTGTTTTATTCCATTTTTGGTTATGTGTCATTTACTTTGCGCATGAGCGGCATTCTCGTCGTTCCTACGCTCAAGGAAGAACGCAATATCAATGCCACTACTGCCCTTGCATTTCTTGTTTCATCTTACCACAGAAGAGGCTCTACATCCGGTGACTCATCAGCCCAGTCGGATGTGAGCCCCCACGGCTGCTGCCTGAACTGATGGTAAGATATCTCCTCTGTCGTCCGAGTGTCGCTTCTGGACTTCTAGTCCCGGGGCGCACGGGAGCTGAGTCCCTCTCTCACGGCTTCAAGGATCAAATCCTTGGCCTTCTCAACTCCATCGGCGGTACCAATGACTTCGATGGCATCCTCCTTGGCATCGTTGCGGGGCACGTTGATCTTGCAGCCGCTCTGCTTGCGGATGGAGTTGACCTTGCTGCCACCCTGGCCAATGACATAGCGGTAGGTCTTGGGGTCAGGCAAGACCAGATAGCCCGTGTGCGTGTTCTTGCGCGCCTGCTCGATAGCCGAGGCGATGACAGCCTTGGCCTTCTCGATATTCTCGGGAGAGCCGCGCAGGACCCAGGCGATCTCGCCGTCCTCACCGGCGGCACTGTCCACAACCTTCCAGGAGTGGGCATCAGCGGTGGCATCGTCATCGTCGGTGATCAAGGGCAGGGCACCGCCGTTGTTACGGCTGGCGCTGGGCTTCGGAGGCACACCCTGGCCAGCGTGGTCAACGGAAACCTGGTGGTTGTTACGGAGCTGGCGGAAGAACTGGCCGTTGTTGGAAATAGAGTGGTGCAGACTGCGGGGCACCTGAAGGGTCTCTCCCTCCTGCTCTTTGACGAGCGAGGCAATGTGCTCCTTGGCCTTCTCGACGTTCTCGGGACGACCGGTAATCTTGACGCCGGTCTTGCCGTCGCCCTGGCGAGGGATGTCGATCGAGACAGTGAACTGGGATTCGAGCTGTCGCTTGGCATCTCCACCACGGCCGATCAGAGTTCTGTGCTTCTCGGTGGGGACATCCAAAACCTCAGTGACTTGGCTCTCCTTCTCCGCGACAATCTCTTCGATCCTCGCGCAGATCTTGTTGACAATGTCAGAACGGCCCTCGACCTTGATTGTGTTGCCATCAGCCTCCTGCTTGGGGAACTGAATGGTACGGGCAAGCTCGCGACGGTCATCAGATCCGCCGGCCTTGACAACCAGGTCACGGAGGTTGGCACCTATCAAATGTTAGTTCATGCTAGGGGGTTTGTTATATCAATGAGCTTTACCTCCAGCACCGATGAGAGACTTGTGGTGCTTCTTATCCACCTCGATGGTTCTCACAATAGTGTCGTTAAATACGTCTCTCTTCTCCTCGAGAGCCTTCTTGGCAGCCGCCACCTGAGATTTGGTACCCTTAATCTGGATCTCGACAGTGTCGGCATCACGGCCGCTAGGAATGTCAATCTTTGCGCCGGAAGAGACGCGAAGCTCCTCCAAAGCAGCACCACCCTGCCCAATGATGGACGGGACCTGCTTCTGCTGGACAGAGACAGTCGCAGTGAAAGAGGTATCCTTCAAGTACTGGAGGAGAGACAGGATCTCGTCGCGAGCCTCATCAGCTCCCTTCTTGGGACCGCGGACAATAACCTCGTCGGGCTCCTGATGACGCTTGGGCTTACCAGCATCGCTGGCAGCGTCGGCGTTCGCCTCGTCGTCCTTGGGACTCTTGCCGGATCGCGGGAAGAAGATCAAGACCTTGTACTTGGTCTGCAAGCGGTTCGTGACACTTCCCCCCGCACCAATAAGCTCGCGATGGAACTTGGGGTCAACCTTGAGGACGTGGGTGACCTCGTCGGCAAGGGAGCGTCCAAGGGAGCTGATATGCGCCTTGGCGGCCTCGGCCTTGGCCTTGGGGCCCTTGAGCTCGACCTTGCCGTCCTGAACCTGGATCTCGACGTCGAAGCGATCGCGGAGCTCCTTGATGTTCGAACCGCCCTTGCCAATGAGGTGGTTGGCGAACTTCTGGGGGAAGTCGAAAGACAGGGTGAAGCCACGCTCCTTCTCATCCTCCTTCTCTTGCTCAACGAAGGCGTTAACCTTGGCCTCGAGGTTCTTAACGGCGGAGGCAGGACCACGCAGAGTAACGACAGTGCCGACTGAAGACACCCGGATGGGGATCTGGTCATCAGCTCGGTTAGCCTGCTCCTTCTTGATGAAGCGGCGAAGGCGCTCGTGAAACCTGCGAAAATTAGCATAATGCAATGCGGTGGCGAAATCAGCATAAGCTTACTTCTGGGGCACGTCAATAGAGGCAGAGGCGATCTGCTCCTGCTTGTTGATGATATCCAAGATTTGCTTGCGCGCATCCTCCAGGGCCTTCTGGAAGGCAGTGATCTCGTCCTGGGAGGGGCGGCCAGTCTTGATCTCGGGCTTGGGCTCAGGGGCGGAAGAGCCCTCGAAAACCAACAGAACAGGGGCGTCAGGCTCGCCAGCCTCGGGGAGGACGACGTGAACACCGTGGTTGTTCCTCATGCGAGGGCTGACATCCTTGACCAGGTAATTGTGGTAGAAGGGGTCGACAGGGATAGGGGCGATTCTGGCAGGAGGGATGGCATGGACAAGCTTCTCGATGGCTGACTGAGCCTGGAGAACACTCTTGCCGTCGCGCGCATACAGCTCGTACGGAGAAGCGCCGTTGGCAGTGAAGGGCGTGTTGATGTGAGTGCTGTGGGCTCTCTCAATCTCGTCAAAGAGATCACGGTGCCGCAGGTAGCGAGTGACATTGCGGGCGTGGGTATTGACGCCGCCAGGGGCATTCTTGTGGAATCGACCAATGTCAAAAGTGGAAAACTGCATGTTCATGGCTCTGTCCATGGCGGTCTCGACACCCTTGTTAAGCTGAGCGGCAGGGCCAATGACGGTAACAGAGTCGTCGTCCTCGTCCGTCGGCAACAGAATGGTGCAACCAGTCTGGCCAAAGAAGTCATCCAGAGTTTCGCCGCGGCGGCCAGCAATGAACTGGTGACGACCCTTCTGAAGACTAAACTGGTCGATGGCCAGCTGGTTTTGCAACTCCTGTACACGACGCTCGATCTCAGCGCGCGCGGCTTGGACTGCAGCACGGTCACCAGCCAGCTGGATGTGGTTATCGGCAGCAGGGACGAACATGGGGCGTTCACCTTCGTTGGCGGCGAGGCTGCGGCCACGGGGCGCCCAGATCTGGTGGGGAGGAACGCGAACCTGAACACCGTTGTTCTCGTATTGGCTGACATGGCTGTTTCCGGGACCCGCAATAAAGGGGTAGAACTCAGCAGGGATGCCGCGCAGCTTGGTGTTGACATTGGCCGCACGTTCGCCAGCAATCTTCAGAATCTCGTTACGAGCCGAAGCGGCGGACAAAGCGTTGCCTTCGACGAGAACATCAATGGTGGAGTCGTCATCCTCATCGACAGGAGCACTGCCCTCCTCTGCCTTAGGAAGCTGGACGCGAGCACCAGACTTCTCTTGGATAGCCTTGATAACAGAGCCACCCTTTCCAATAATGTGTGCACGGGCGGACTGGGGGATCGGGACCCTGATGGTGGTCTAACGGAAAGAACATCAGCGTGACTGCCAAGTCTTCGGGTGTGGGTTCGATCTTACCTTTGTGCCAATCTGCTGGACAAGGTCCTTCAGAGCCTGCTGGGCAACGTCCTGAGGGCCAGTCGCATCAAACCTCAATCTTCCGTTGGTAGCAGTAGACAGAGTGATGTTGGCGCGCGACTTGCGGTTGATGTCCTTCATAATGTCCGGGATGGGGCGCTTCAGCTGGCCGCGCGGAAGAATGAACTGAGGCTCCAGTACAACCGTCTCTACGTTGCGGCCAGGAATCGACATGGAAGGGGGACCATTCTTCGGGGTGGCAGCTCCCGAGGCGGGAGTGGGGGAGCGGGAGAGACCGTTAGCGGGGGTAGAAACGTTGCTCTTGGCTCCCCAGATGGGGGTGACGTTGGCCTTGGACTTGGGAGCTCCGGCCCCCAGCTCGGGAAAAAGCTCATGGGACTGGGGGTCGAACTTCTTGCCAGGGGCGGAGGTTTCCTTCTGCTTGCCCGCGGCCTTGGTGGAGATAGGCTCAGCCCAGGTCGCAGAGTCACCAGACTTTAGGGGAAGATCCTCGTCAGGGACGTCCTCGACAGTGGGATGATGGTCGACGTGAGTCTGAAGGAGCTTCTGAGCAGCCGAGGGTTCAGCACCGTTGGCGATCGCGGAATCGGTGGAAGCCATTGTGTAGTGTGGCGACTAGCGTAGTCGTCGATGAAGTGCAGTGGAATCGTGGGAGTAATAGGAGGGCGTTTCGGTATACCTGTAAGGGGTGGCAAGAGTTAACTATACTGATGGCGGCAGCAGATGCGACGCGATCGCAAGCATTGAAGCAGTGCATGGCAAGTGACTCACAACTGACGATATATACGGCAATTGGGGACAGGACCAGTAGAATCAGACTTCCGACGAAAGAAGGCTGAAGCGTGAGAAACCGTTGAGCAGCAGATTAACCGATGGGAGGATGGACTTTGTTGCTGGCTTAGAACATTGTGACCTTGAGCGGCAACAATAAACAAATCCAGGGGAGATTGAATCGAGAGGGAGGAGTTGTCAAAGCAGACGAGCCAACCAATTGATGGTCCGAAAGAATGGTAGATGGGAGATGGGGGATGGGTGGGAAGGGAAATAAGGGTGAGGTGGAAGTTTCTCGACTCCACGACGATGGTCGAGCTGTTCAATTGGAATGGAATTTCTGACGGGCAGGGGGGTTCTACTTCCAGAAAGGTTCCGCCTGGCCAGCGGTGCCAGCGGTACACTTCCTGAGCAGCAGCACCACTGATCTTCTCCATTTTAAACGACCCCACACTTAGCCTCAGCCACAACCTAAATTGTTAAGGCGCGGACCAGCCGTTGCACCTGAAAGGACCAGACTCCATTCCAGCTTCCCTCATTGGACGAGTCCCGGACGATAGCTCCTTGGTCACGTGGACTCGGCTGGATGGTCTGACTTGAGCCGGTGGTCTTGTGGCGGGCCTGGGCTCATCCGGCTTTCGGGCGCTTGGGTCCGGTTCTGCCAGTCCGGAATTTGGGGTTGAGGTCAAGGCCGAAAAGAACCGAGAAACCGGGGGCACGTGCGTTGTCCGAGTTGATCTGTTCAAAGAGACATCCGACGACATGGTGTTGCCTGAAACTGACTCCAGAGGCATTAGAGTTGGTCAACACCATCGCGCTCAATGTTGACAATCATGATGCAGAAAAGTACTCCGGCATCGCTGCATCTCCGAATTCAAAAAGGGGCTGTATAATCTACCAGCAAGAGTTTCAAATGTAGTGAGTCATATTGTTAAGGTTAGCCAGTCTTCACCGTCGCTTGGGCTACATTGTTGTTTACTGAGATTAGGAACACAGCACTTGTGAACTTTTGTAATTCTGTCCCCTTCACACCTGCCAATTCAATCTGTTGAACAATGCTTACCATATGGAGTTCTCATGGCCTATAATGCAAGGCCCTAGTGTCTTCAGCGCGGCTAGATCCACCATGTAACGTTGCCTCGGAACTTTGTTCATCAAGTGATGTTTCGGACCTATTCAATATGCTGCCCATTTGCTCTCTGCACTCCTTGAACAACAGCGTGTCTGTACAACTGAAGGTGAAGGATGGCCTGGAAACTTGAGGCGACCAGAAGAGTTTGGCCCGGCACACCACTCAAAGTTCGCGCAAACATGTCGAGCTCATCTTTGTCGGTTGTCCTAAGAGGGCACAATGCTTGCCGACGAGGACTTACAGATTTTACTAGAATCAAACAGCCCGCGGTTTCCCGGGCGTCTCGGCCTATGAAGTCTAAGCGACAGCAAGCCAATTGAAACCTATTGAGTATTGGCCCTGAGAACACGATTGAGCCTTGGGATTATCGTCACTCAGAGTCTATGCCTAGCCAAGAGCCTTCGGTGCGTAGTAACCGTAGGCTGGACCAAACTTGAATTGGCCCTTCGAGGACTCAATTTCTAACGCTTCTGGCAACTGCAAACCCCCTACTAGACTTGGTTAGGGCCCTTCGGTCTCAAAGTGAAAGTCTCATGGACTTAATCGTCCCGGATATTTGCTGCCACAGCTTGTTAACGTAGGGGTTGAGTGGCTCCATATCACGAGCATGCTGCATTCTGCAGGAGCGATAGTAAGGGAGCGTTTGGTTTGTGTCACAAGGTGATATAAGGCGTTAATT
>JAIMZG010001954.1:0-17185 GCA_020466075.1 Colletotrichum coccodes
GGTGGTGGAGGTGTCGTCACGACCGCCGCGGTTGTTGATGTCGGATCCGCCTGTGGTTGCCCGGTTGGTAACTCGGCAATGAAAGATGTTGCGTCGCCGAGCTGCCTTTCCTCCAACTGCGCTGGTTGTTGAACAGGCCCTACGCGCAGGCCTGATACAACTGCTGCTGCTACTATCGCTATCGTAGCAACCTTGGACAACTGCATGTCGAGTGTGAGATGAGCGAGGGGCTTGAAAACCTCTCAAGGTTCTCTCGGATGCGATGAGAATTAGTTTTAAGCCATGCCAGCATGTGGTATTGTGGAATAATAAGTCAGACGCACAGGTGGCGATCAGAAGAGAATTAGGAGCAGGGGAACGCTAACACAGGGGACAAAAACGAAAAGAAAAAAACTGATCGCCGTACACCACGTCGAGATATCTGATCGACCACGGCTAAGAGGGAGGGGCGGGGCGGGGGTTGATGGAAGGTTAAACAAGGCTGGATTTCGAGCAATCCAGGTCCCGGTCGGCAGACTCGGCCGGGAACACTGACGACTTGATTACTTTGAAGGGATGATGTGCGGTCCCTCCAAGGAGGCTTACTGTCTGGTCATCCCGGAAACAGAACATCGCCGTGTCAAGTCCACTCGTGGCGTGCGTCACTCGGATCTGTGTGTTGGTTGATAGAGTTAGAGAAAAGGTTTCAGCGACAGGGTCTGCCCGCCACCCGCGCGCATACATGCACGCTACTTTGCACATTCATCCGCTATGAATATGTAGTCCGATCTTGGCTTTTAGTGCCGGCTGCGCTGCGAGCATAAACCCCGATTAGGCCACTTCCTACATGACGCGACCTATCACGCCTCAGACGGCCGAAGGGTTTTGACGTTCTGAAGCAGCTCCGTGACAGCGTGCGAAAGACAAGATGGTCGTCCGACATACCCAGTCTCTACCCCCGTCGTCCTATTCACGACGGGCAACGAGGTTCCTAATGAAACGTCGAGTGCGTAGGAAGCTAAAAGGAAGCCGGTAGGAAGTCGGGGGAATGGAGTCCATGTCACCGATCGCCGACGCTGGATACCACTGCAACACACCTACTGAATCGTGGTCCTCGTCCGAAGAGAGTAAGCAGAACGCGACAAGTAAGGTTCGTATTGCACTCGATTAACCGGTTCGGTGCCTTTCACCACCCAGGGATACGGATACGGGTTCGTCCTTTGGAGATCGGGATTCAATAGGAAAGTCTACCGGCCACCCTCGGCGTTTTTCATCTCGTAAAGACTCGCCCATCCTGCTCGTTGCACGCGTATAATTTCGGGTGATTCAATCTGCGGGAAGTCTTCATCCGTGACAGATGGCCAACGAGGCTTTGAGAAGCCCAACGCCCCTCATTACTGCCTTACAGGATTTGCATCTCAACCTCGTAAATTCAGATGGCAAACATCGCATGTGAGTGTTAAGTTGCCATGCATCCGCCAAGCTGCGAAATGTAGGGGTTGAGTCGTTGCGTAAGGGTTGCGTCCCCTCGATTCCGATTCTGTCAGCTAACAATCCCTCAAGTCACTACCTTGGGGTCTCGGGATGCTGTACCCTTCATAATGCAGTCGGCCCGTAGGAAAGGGTGGCCTGAATCCGTCATCCCAAGACAGCGTTGTTTGGAGCATCCCTGGCCCAGGAGCCACAAATCTGAGATCACAAATCTGCCCTCGATCGATGTTTGTATGAAGAGACCCGAATGGGTAGTGGGGAGTAGCCACTCAGAACCAAAGGTAACACAAGACAGGGGCTTCCCAGTTGATCTCGTCAGTCAGTATTTGGTAGCCCGCATGCGTTTCTACTTGTGAAAGAGAAACATCATGAGCCTGCCTCTTTCTTGAATGATCTCAACTGTACCAGATGTTGCTTGTTTAAATGCTGACGGGTATCATTTAAGCTACGAGATTCCACCTCGCGATCTTCGTTGCAGGGACCTTGTCATGCCATCTCATCCTACTTATTCCTTTCGGAGTCACGTCATCCTTGGCATCGCCTAAAGACTGACGGCGCCGAAAGGAAGGTCGGTGGTGGCTTGGGGAAGTATAAGTGGTTATAAAAAGTAGCTTGTATTGCGCTTATAAACCGCCGAGTATATGCCACCCGTGCATAGGATAGTAGAAAAGAAGCACCTACCCAATATTACGTTAGTCTCAGTGGTCTCATCATTAAACTGCGGCTGTGATAGTGCATCGGTGACAATCTCAGAGTTAGTCGACCGAGTTGCCCTTTTCGCAAATTTCCGGAATCCATCATCATCTTAAACCGTCCATGACCAACCGTCCTTTGGCTTCTTCTGGTAAGGGGAGGGTGGAGGATTGGTTTCATTGGCATGCCACTCTAACCTCAAGGATGCGTTTACCGCCACGATCTTGATTTTTCTCTCAAACACTTAACTCAGCATAGTCCTATGTCTTGGCGAGTGAAGGCGCCGATTTCGTATTGAGTTGATGATAACGATGCACCAAAAAGCATATCATACAACCGAATTTTAGATCATTATCTCTACCACGGTTACTGATAATGGAAGTCTAGTCTCTGACGTTGAACACGGCCTCTGGCGGCGGATTTTGGCGGGTCGTATGTCCGACAATGGCAACGGCTTGCACGTGTCTTAGCAGCATGGACTCTCGAAGTGTATGCGCTGAACTCTGATTGAAGACCGATGTCGTCGGCCCGCATCAAACTTCAAGGAGCTGCCAGAGCGTTGGTCCTGGCCCTTCGGGTTCCTGAATAGTTTTCCAGGAAAACAATCAATCGGTAAAGTCAGATCCAGTGTATGTGTATAGCTGGCGAGACGAGTGAACATCTCTAAGCTGATAGGATACGATAAAGTGTCTGTATCATCATAACCGCCTCCAAAAGTCATGGCACTGAGTACGATACTGTGAACAGTGAACCGCGCCCTCCTCGATAGTCCGCCTTTCGATAGCTGGCTACAAGACAGCGGTATGATAATCTCCGGGTTCTCCGCGCTTGCTGGCTACCGAGGCAGCGCGCCCCGACCAGCAAAAGGTAAAAGCCGTCTTAGTTTTCCCTCTGAGGTCACTTTCTCACAAGCCACCCTCGCAACCGCCAGCGTCAAAATCTGCCCACGGACATTCACAAAATTCTGGTTCACATCGGGTCCGGGCAGGGGCGCTGAGCCACACCACTTTCTGAAGGGCCTGCTTCGCGCCCCTTGGTTCAGACTCTTCGCAGCCACGGGTTTTACGCTCTCAATCCTCTCGGACCAGATTGTCAGTCAAGGTTGATATCTCATCTCTTGTCCGTCATGACAAGTCAGTGCCTTCGGGTCTTTGAGATTCCGGCCGAGGAAAGACTCCATTTCAAAAGGCTATGGCGGCCAACAATGTCACAAATTTGTGAAGCTAACTGCCTGTCATGGAGGATAATAAACTTAGTCCAGGTAACATCGCAAAAGTATGCAACGCGGGTATTTCTAAAGCCTTGACAAAAACAAGCCTAAGACATTGCCCGCATAACATTCTATCAGAATGGTTTCGGATCTGTATTCGTAGGGGACCAGCGCTGCCTTCTTACCATACGAGCCCCTACGACATCGTATGGTAGCGCGAGTAAGATTGTGAAGTCGGTCTTGCACTGCAAACCTCACTCATCGTCGTCATTCCCTTGGGCTTCTCACTGAGCGAGCCGGGAAGTCAATGCCACAGACGATATGGATGCGTTGCAAAGCATTTGAATGCGCTTGAGATTAGGAGTCGTTACTCTTCTTCATGCCAACGCCCATACTCGCCAACTACAAGCTTGGTCATCACCGGAAGGGTTATAAAACCATGTCAAACAGCCTTTTCTCTAGTCCGTGTCTCGTTCACTCTTGCGACACACGCGCTAATCGAACAACACGCGGGTATGTGTTCTCCGACGCCTGCTGACACAAATTGAGTAGTGATCGCCCCCTACTCAGGTCTCCATTTCGAAGATGAGCGAGAGCGTCATGTGCATTGCCTACACGAACTGCCCTTTTTAAGTATTGTGACCTACGCGCCGCAGACGCCGCGGCAAACTCGGCAGAGATCATCGTGTGGTCCTCTTGTACATCGAGCTCGAACCTCTCTGCCATCTTGCCTAGTGGCACCGTGTCGAAAGTTCCAACAGTTGCAATCATCTGTCGTTGAAGGCCAAGAGTTACTAGAAGTAACCAAGCACACGTTTGTAAATAAATCAATTCTGCACAAGCTGGTCGCGTCCGAGGACGGTCTTTCAAGAAAGAACAAACTTGCATCCTCGTCTACTCGGTAATCGTTACGCTCGGCACTGGGAGACCGAGCTAGCCTACCGAGATAAGCGGGGGAAGAGTCCCATGTCTTACAATTACACGAATGGAATGCAGGCCGAGGCGGATTTCACTTTTTTAGCTCCAGCAGCTTACCGTAAGGGCTCTCACATAACTTGGAACTTGTCATGTTGGCTCAAAGGATTTGCCTCCGTGGCGCCTTGACTGTTCTCCATCTCGCACGGAATTGAGTCTCCCTTCTTCCGATATCCTATCGACTAGCCAGCCTGGCCAGTTTAGCGTACTTCATTCCGGCACCAGGCCCGGGCACATGATTCCAGTGTTATCATTCCATTACCCGTCGGTAGCCACGTGGACAGATGGGCCCGAGGATACAAGGCGAAGTCGCGGGGTTCGACAATGATTTCAATCCTACATAGCGTTTATTAGGCAGCAGGCTTAACCAACAATCTCTTTTGAAACTCGCATCAAAAGAGTCAAGAGGCAGCTGGACACAGCCAGTGACGGAGCAAACAGCGAGCACGACCAAATTAGGCACGAGGGGTTGGGTGTTTTCGACAATTCGCAAGAATCAACAGCTTCACGTCAGCCAGCATGTCGTCCTCAAACTTGCTTCCAAGGCCGCCGTACGACCCCCAACTGATACCTGCTTTGGGACGAATGACGCCATACCCTCGTGCAATGGACAAGATTGTCGAGGGACGACAGTTACGCGCCGTCGCGATGGCTCCACTACAAGCTGCCGTGCGCAACGACGAGGATCTTACGGTGGAAGATCGCACGATTCCTGGACCAGGCGGCAACATTCCTCTGGTCATCCTGCAAAGCAGAAACCGAAAGGTAGCAGACGGGGACCGTCCGGGGATCGTCCACTTCCACGGAGGCGGGATGGTCCTCGGCGACGCCTTCCTGGGGATCCAGCCATTTGCCCGGATCGCCAAGGAGCTAGACGCGGTTGTCATAAGCCCAGGGTACCGGCTCGCGCCCGAACACCCAGCGCCAGCGCCTCAGGATGACTGCTACGCGACCCTCTTATGGGCGAGCGAGCACGCGCCAGAGTTTGGCATCGATCCAGCGCGCCTCATGGTCGCGGGCGCCTCGGCCGGCGGCGGGCTTGCGGCCGGCACAGCTTTGAGGGCGCGGGACACCGGGGGGCCGAAGCTCTGCGCCCAGCTGCTGGTGTACCCGATGCTCGACGACCGGGACAAGGGCGTGTCCAAGAAGCAGTTCAGGAACGACACAGCCTACGACGCCACGGACAACGACGCCGCCTGGTATTGCGTCCTAGGCGACAAGGCGGGCGTGGAGGACGCGGATGTCAGCCCGTATGTCGCCCCAGGGAGGGCACAGGACCTGTCTGCCTGCCGCCGGCGTACATCGACGTCGGGGCGGCGGAGCCGTTCAGGGACGAGAACGTGGCCTATGCGATGAAGCTCTTGGATTGCGGTGTGCAAGCCGACTTGCATGTCTGGAGCGGCGGGTTCCACGGGTTCGACTTGCTTGGCCTGGCTGTTGGGTCAGAGGTTGCCAAGGTGGCGATCGAAACGAGGTTGGGATGGGTTAAGAGAGTCCTCGGCAAGCTTTAGACATCTGATTCAGAACCAGAATCAGATAGAATTAGAACAAGGGGAATACGGAATAGTCTCGATCAAGATAGCCCTGGAACTGGGCTACTGTCCATCAAGCGTCGCTACCGTCGTCCCAAACATGAAGTCAACTCCTGCTTTCCGAAAGCTTGAGCCAGGGGTAACCCCCTATTCCGTCCGGACCACCGGTTGACTTCGAAAAGCTAGCACGAACAAGAGGATTGAGAGGGCTTGGCTAGCTGGTGAAACGGACAGGTAGTTTGGCACATGGAAGGCTTGGTAGGACTTGCAGCAAAGTCGCCGAGAATGCACGCATTATCTACTCAGCCACCTATGAGATGTTCACCGAGACCGTCTGACCAGGCCCTTGAAATCAGGAGAACAGAACTTGCAGATCACTACAGGTGGTCAGATGTTGACAGTGTGTTTTCAAAAAGCGGTTGCTTGCCAAGAGATGCACGTCAATCTCAGATGAGTAAAACGCAGAATTACGCACGACTGAGAATGCTGGTCAGCGCGCAACCATAGGCGCCGGCTCACGTCAAGACCGCCTTAGTTACAGCCTGCACGCGGCTGGCTGGCGAACACATCATCGCGGAGGCCCTTCTCGGCTGCGTCTGTGCGATAATCATGACACTGGTTGTCCAGGCGCCAAACACGGCCAGTCAATGTGTCGACAGGTGCCTGTCGTGTGCCAACCTCGGATGACGGGCCCAATCAAGCAAACAAAAGGAAAGGAACGTATCCAGGCAGGCCAAGGAATCGTATCTCCACAGGGGAAGACAAGAAGAAACGAGGACTAATTAGCCTTCCGTTCCTGCGTCTGGGAAGATGCCGGCGAAGCCGTGGATGGTGTGCCTCCGTTTCAGGGGGTCGGACCGGGTTGGTCGTGGCTTGTGCTTCTACCGTCAATGCGGGACATCAAAAAGATTAGGATGAGCCGAGAGCGAGATTGTTTGCTCTCGAAGGAGAGAGGCTTGGCAGTCGAAACCCTGCTGAGAAAACACTTCGATACGCGTCCGCGCCCGGGCCATCCGGGGCCGCAGGCTCCCGTCGTTAGTACGGACGGCACAGCCCGACGTGCGGTCTGCGTCGATCATGGCGGTCGATCCATGCAGTCGTTGTGCCTGGCTGGTGAAGGGACTGTGAGACCGACAGACCCCGCGGACTCTTCCAAGCTCCGTGTCACGTCAGCGGGACAGCGGTGCGGATGAAGTGCCGCGTCTCGATAGAAACCATGATTGAAACAACACGGCATAAAGCTAGCTACCAAACAGTACACATCAACAGGATGCGGGAAGGAGTTGATTATCTTTTGCACATGGCCATACGATGCCCGTTTGTGTGCCAACAACCACCAAGAGCATGTGTTACAACCAAGAATCGTGTCCGCGGCGGGGTTGACTTGTCTGATGACAAGCTTTTCAGCATTTTGCGTCCAGACTATGCCTTTTCCGCCGGCCCGAGACTCTCCTGTCCACGAAAGACTAAAGTTGCTCCGCAAAGCCAGAGCCAGCATAGCGCCCAGCCGTGATCGAGCTTGATGACCAACACGCACGGGATTGTGAAATCCGTGCCGACACGGCCCGCGGGGGTTGGCCAAAGAGGTTCAAATTATAATTTCCTCGAGAATTCGAAGGAACTGATGCCGTGCGGCCGCTCCTGGTAGGAGTAACGACATAATGTGGATGGGTGCTTGACATGTCACGGTCGCCAATGCCGTCGCGAGCGAACCAGCGCGAAAACGAGATACGAGACGCGACGACGGCTTCGAGATTGGTGTATACCGTCAACATTGAGTCTCCGACGTCTTCGCGGTCTTTCTCGCGTTGAGCACTACGTAGCATAATTTAAGAACGTGTGTGTCCCGCCCCGGATATGAAGTATCCGACCAAGTGATTTGACCCCGGTTGCCAGAGACTGTAACATCGCCGGTGGAAAAGGAAAACCAGTGGCAGGTCTTCTCCCTTCGGCGCGTTTCAATAACAAGGCTGTAGGCGCCTTCAAGCTTTCAGGGAACGATGGATCGAACCATTGTCGTAACCAACAAAACTCTCGAAGCTCCATGTTCCCGATTCGACTGCACCTTGTCCACGATCCAGTACCATCAATCGTGACCGTAATGGCAACCGCAGCCGCATCTGCGACTTTAGGGCATCTAAGCTGACCGGGGTTTGTTTTCTCGCTGCTTTTTTTCACAAACGTAACGTCCGATGCTCTTGCAAGATATCATTGACCCGAAATTTCGAGCTATAGTATGGCTCTGTCATTAGACAGCGTTTTGGCAAGGAAACACCCGCAAGTAACAGATGAGCGGTTCTAGGTCCTTTGAGCTTGGTTTTATTAAATCCGGGGGCTGGATCTGGCGGCACAAAGAAGGAGTTAACCATGGAAGCTCTCTGATTAAGGTCCGTGTATTGGTGCTACAAGCTCTCGTTGATGGACATTTTTTGATGTTCAACTGAGCATTCAACCAAATACCGAATAGATCCAATACACTGGAATTTCGGGCTTAAGTGTGAACAGAATCCTTGGCCTATTCCGAGCCCAGTCAGAAATACTGGATTCGGCTTCCTGAGGAACAGGCGGAACCTTTTCTAAACTCTGTCCTAATGATATTCAGCAGTCAGTGGGACGATTGATGATGTCGTGACGTTTCAAAATACACAGAGAGTCTCTTTCGTGTCCAGTGATGTTTGTATTACTGTCACTTTCGAGCATCTCGAAACTGATCTGTAGCCTGGGAGTGTGTCTCTCTTTTGATATTGTCGTACTTGAGACTTCCAGTAAAGACCGCGAGCCGTTGACACGACGTCTCACGACTCGGCATGCTCATTTCCCAGATTCACTCACAAAATATAACACACAAAAGCCGGGACATTTCTCAAATATAAAATATAATCATTCCCAGCCATGTTCTCCCACCCGTCGAAACCGTCCTGCTAGACTGGGGAGAGGACCTGGAATGCTTCCAAGACATCATTCTCACCCCTCTAGCGCCGAGCGGCGGCACGTCGAACGCCTTCGAAGATTCTGGATGCGGAACCGCCTTCGCTTGGCATCTTTAGCTGGATTGATAAGATCCCAGAGATGCGGAGAGGCGAAGTAGCTCTTCCAAAGTACGTGTTGCGGGTTTCCGCCCTCGCTTCCAACGCCCAGGCGCGATCAACCCCGTCGGGGTGCACTCCACCAGACGCGCACAAAGGAAGCCGATCCTCGCCGTCCGCGCATCAGCTCCTGATTGAGAGGTATCGGTGGCTGAGATCTCGCAGGATCAGTCATGAAGCGCACGTCAAGCCCCCTTCGTCTGCTATGCTGATGTCTCTCTCGGCATCGGCGAAATGCCGCATCCGGAACGGAACCGCCACCACGACGTCTCGCTTTTGACTGCATGCGGCCCGCATGAGGATTTGCAGATCTCGACTCGTCACTTTCCGTTACCGTTGGTATGGTTCTCTGAGTTCGTAGGACCCTGGCCTCGCCTTCTGTGAGTCGGCTCAGGCTAGGCCCGCCTCCAGCGCTGATTCCCAAGCCATCCATTGCAGCCATCGAAACTCCTCCAGATCGCTGTAATCGCTTTGTTGAACCCGGTCGACGATCGCCACTAGCCGCCTTGCAGCCATCTGGAAGGCGGCCCCATTGTCTTGTAATCGAGCTCATCTACGGGGCACGCATGTGTCACAAGAATGCCCGGGCTGGGGCGTCGGGCTGTTCTGTAACCGTGTAGCCATAGATATCCTCCTTTGAACTCCGTCAATCCCGCAAGATGTTGCCTCTTGAAACTTCCCAGTCTTCGCTGATACGGCATCCCAACCAAGATTCCGCCATGACAACATTCTCGACAAATATTCTCGGAGGTCGCTAGCCCTTGCTTCCTTCTGACACGCATATTTCCTTCTGGGATTGGCAAGACTCTCGATATACTGGCCCTCCAGGGCATTGAACCTCCGAGATGGTCGACATAGACGAGAGGTTCGCCTCCAGGCTCGAGCGGCAGGGTTGGGTTCATTACGCTCTGGGCATGACTTTCATCCTTCTCAGAATGTCCGTCAAACCTCGCCATTGCCTCCTTTGGTGTACCGAAGCTAATACTAGGAGGAATCAGGTACGGAAGGGCCCGACGACTCGGAGGGGTATCTCAATATCAAGCAGATGACTATCTCCAGATCATCGCCGCTGTTTGTAGCCTGTCCATGGTTTCTACGTCGCGAACGTGTACTGATCCATTGCCTGTCCAGCTTTTCTTCACTCTCCTCATAGTATCTCTCAACGTCATCACCGACAACGGCGGCTCGAACCTTTTCCCTCCCGGCCAACTGTCCACCTTCACCCCCTCCGACATTGAAGCCCGCATCACCGGCTCCAAAGTCGTTCTCGTCTCCGAACAGGCCATGCTGAATCTCATCTACGTCCTCAAGGCTTGCGTCCTGATCCTCTATACCCGCCTTACTCTCGGCCTCGCCACGCGGCGCTTCGTCCGTTACCTCGCCATCTACGTCGCTGTGGGCTGGACCGCCACCCAGATCACAATGTTCGCCGCCTGCCGGCCCTTCAGCGACTACTGGGCCGTGCCGCCCCCCGATCCGCAATGCGCCACGTACGAGCGGTACGCGATTGTGCAGGGGGTTTTCAACATCTCTTCCGACGTGCTCATGCTGCTGGTACCGCTGCCGCTCGTGTTCAGGATGAACGTGGCCAGGCGGCAGAAGGCCGTGTTAGCGTTCATCTTCAGTTTGGGCCTCTGTGTCATCATCGCAGCGCTGCTGACCAAGATCTTCAATCTCGATGATCCCTATAGCCCAAACTACATGCTGTGGTACATCCGCGAGGCGAGCGTCGCCGTCTACGTGTCGAACCTGCCGCTCGTATGGCCGCTGCTCAGGGAGTGGTTCCCGTGGTTGCGCAGTCTGAAGACGGCGGGCGTGCTGCCTACGACGCACGAAGCGGGACGGACAAAAGCCGTCAACGGGTCTACGGGGGGGATGACCCAGAGCACCCGCCAGGTGCCGGCGATGACGCAGATGGCGAGGAGGGATACTTTCGAGGAGTTTGGGACATGGCTGCACGCGGGCGACCTCGAGCTGCAGAAGCCGCCGCGGGTTCTGCGACCGAGCTCTAGCCAAAGGTGCATACTGGAGCGGGAGGAGGAAGACGTCGAGAGCTCGGCGAGTCCCCTAGACAAGAGTCGGAAGCGGGGGTCTCCGCTTTCGGAGTCTGTTATCCCGGAGCGGGACAGCGAGGAGCCGAGCCCCCGACGGCAGACGATGGATCTAGACATTGAACGAGGACTGTATAGTTGTTATGGACCGGGGCAAGGTCTGGGCGCTGCGAGATCGTTCGACTTCGGTCCGACCAAGTAACTGTTATGTGGATGGTTAGGGAGACATTGTTGGCGCACCTTTTAGAAATCAAGGAATACCCTGGGTCTGCTTTGATGACGTTGGAGCAGGAGTACTAGAATGTTGGTAAATATACGGGGTCAAAGACTGATTGATACTCGCCTCGCTTTCTTGCGGTAGCTATGACCCGCAGTGTATGATAGTCGGAAGACGTCGTATTCGTATGGCTCATCGGTAATGGTATCTATAAGGGGAAGAAAAATTACAAGGGACAAGGGTATCGGAGCAATTCCAAACGCGCGCATCATCTTTCCCTCTTCGGCTCCTTGTCGTGATCCTCGCGAAACCTCGATCGAATCCCGGCCGGCGGGACGTTCCCCGATGCGAGGCAGTACCCGTCCATCAAGCCACCCCCTCCGCTGAGCAGCTCAGTCCAACCAACTCCAGCTGCCCGTCACTCTTCCTTCACCCTTCTCCGCCAACCTCTCAAAGACCGCCGGGCTCAGGTCCAAGTCGGTCGGCTCGCAGCCGGTGCATCGATCAACCACCGTTACATCCACCGACCCTTCGCCGTCGCGCCGGACGCGGATCTTCTTACCGCACAAAGGATTGGTGTTCGGGTTGCCGCCGCTCTGCACCTCGTCCCAGATGTAGTGCGAGACGGAGACAATCATGTCGCTGTTACCGTGCGTCTGTCCGCAGGCACCCAGCCCAACGTCGTAGTACGTCAAGTCTCCGGTGTGGACCTCCTTGTTGGTGGGCAGAGGCAGGTCCTCCTCGCCGCCGCCGCCGCGCTTCGAGAGGCCGAGACCCAGGGCGAGAGGCAGGACGAGCAGGAGGAGTACGGCGAGGGGGAGGATAACGAAGAGGAGGAATCGCTTCCGGGTGAGGCCGACGTAGGTTCTGTTCGGAGGTAGCAGGGTGTCGAAGCGGGCGTGGAGAGAGGCGTGGGCTCTCGGGCTCGCAGTCGTAGCCGCAGCCGCCGTCGCCGTCGCGCCCGCCGCCGGCGCAGCCGAGTATGCGTGGCCCGAATGCTGGGCTGCGTCTTCTTTGGCATATCCCCCATCGGAGGTGGTGTTGTAGCCGTTCGTAGCTGATGTCGGAGCGAAGCGATCCAGGAAAGAACGGCGCTTGTTGGAGGTGGGCGTCTCCCAGTCGGGCGTCTGGTAGGTTTGGGCCGGGCGATGGATGGCCTGTTCTTCGTCGGCCATTGTATGAGCCATTGGTCGTCGCAAGGTGTGTCAATGTTGCAGACTGTTCTGATGTGATGTCTGAGTCGTCAAACGAAGCGTAGACGCATTGCGCGGAGGGTCAAAGAGAGCAATTGCCGTTGTTCGGGATCTCGTCGCAGAGTGAATGGGTTGACTGTCGCTAAATCGAGTGCGCTAATGGGACACGAGACACAGGCTGGGCGAGGATTAAATCAAGAAAGAGAGAATGACGCTGGTGGTGGCAGTGATCCGCAGGGTGTCTCCCTTGGGGTCGTCAGGTCCCAGGGGACCCTGATGACGGGGGAGGAGCAAATGAGAGACTGGTTTGCGGTTGGCGATGATCTCCGTCCCCGTCGCCGCGGCCAGGACGGGAAACTTGATTTCGCGATTGACGTGGTTGGCGTGGCGGGTGTGGCTGGTGAGATGAGGGGCATGTTGCAAGGCACGCTCCATTGGGCTCGCGTGGCTGAAGGGCCCTAACCATCTCTGGACTAGACCTGCGCTAGCGCAGGTACGTATCCTTCTTGACCTGCAGGAACGGCTCCTTTCGGTCTGCTTCGGTCAGAGCGCATCCATCCACGACTGATCTACTTCAACAACAACCAGCTGGTGCTTTTCTCGACCATTTTTGACTTTCACTCGCTACTACGGCATGGAGAAAAGAAAGAGAGCCAAAAGAAATATTCAGTTGGATCTTTTCCGAAGAAAATTACAGGTCTGGCAGCCACATGCTTCGATCTCATTGGTCAAGGGTGGGCTTGGCTCTGGCCGGATACCTGCATCCTCAGCATCACTCGTTCGTCTACCGTTTTCCGTACAACAATACTCCTTTCTTCCAATCCGACTCTTTTGGAGAATAGGTGTCAGTGTTGAGACATGCTTTAAATTACAGACGTCTGAAGAGTCCTCTAGGCTCTGAGGAGCCAGCTCCAATTGTCACCAAGACAGAGAAACAATCACCTCGCAAGCTCATCCACGAAACACGAAATCGAAACATCCTAAGCCGGCGGCTTTTCTTTATTACACGCTGACCATCAACTTCGGCATCCACCGTATAGCAGAGTCAACCAATCCTTACCGGAACAGTGTTCTGAGTCCCGCGTCTTGGGATCAACAATGGCGACACTTGTTCGACAAGCAGAACACTCGAAATCCATTTGAACTCAGCATAGTCAGTACGCAGCGTCAAAGTTTCCATCAGCGATGCATAGTGGCGCGCCGTCTCGATGCCATCATCAATGTCTCTGTGCCCGTGCCCTTTATCAGATTCACCTATATCATGATAGCCAAGTGCCCACGAAACTCCAGGGCTACCGATCCGCGTTGCAAACTCCGGCGACCATCCGACGAGATTTCCATGCAATCCAACCCACCTCTACTCTCCGCGTTTGAACCTTGACCTTTTCGAACCCGCCCAGTCGGGAGCCACCATGTTCTTCAGCTGCCGTCCCCGTCAGGCTCCCCGGCCGCCCCGGCCGCAGTGCATGTACGCCGGCTGCTCCCATCGAGCACTACGTTGCGATTCACAAAGCGAGGGTAGAGGCATTCTCTCGCTCTATTGCAAAGACCGTCGGTGCTCCCGAACCCACTCTGCCGGTCATGGTGCTGACTTCCAGGTCCCAGACGCCTGTCGGCAACGGCTGGGCGAGTTTATGTGCCCGAACCACAAGGCGCCCGGCTTGTCTAAATACTGCGAAGACCGTAGGTCATCCGCATTTTCTTGACTCATCCCGCTCGTTGACCGTAGTCATGGATGCTAGACCGCCGCTGCGAATCCCAAGGCTGTCCACACGAGCGTATCTGCGCCGATACAAGCCAAGACTGGCCCTACTGTCAAAAGCGTGAGTCTCTTCGATCCGAGAAGCTCATAAACAGTAAAGAGGCCCCGTAGCTAACCGTCAGTACCCACTTCAGACACCTGCTTCCTCCGGGGCTGCCACCAGAAACGCGCCGCCGGCTCCCAGACGTGCAGCCACCACACGCCCGTCTGCCTCATCCCCGGCTGCGGTGACCCGCGCACCGACAACGGCCTCTACTGTTCTTCCCACAGCTGCACCGACCGCGACTGTAATAGCGTCATCAACGGCGGTCACTGGTGCAAGGACCACCGGCTTTGCAGGACGGACGGCTGCGGGCACCAGAGGGCCGTCACGGCGGGTGGGATACATGAGGATGTCTGCTGGCAGCGTGCGAACTCTCTCTACCCCGGGCTGTGCTCCTTCGGATACTGACAATTTCCCCAGACTTGCCCGCTGTCTGTCTCGCTCTGGGCTGCGTCAACGTCATAAACGGAGGTGTGCGGTTTTGTCCGCGGCATGAGTGCACATACCCCCCATGCCACGAGCAGAAGGACAACACTGCGGATGCCTCCCGACTCTACTGTGCGAGCCGTAAGCCACCTCCCATTTCCCGACGACGGGGAACATGCTAGACGTTGACTGCATCAGACACCTGCAACAGTGAATCCTGCCCTCAACCGGCCGCAGACCTCGCAAACCCGCCCGCACGCCGCTTCTGCGTCACCCATAAATGCGCCGACGTCGGCTGCAGCCACGCCTCGAAGCCCGCGAGCCGCCATTGCGCCCTGCACGCCTGCCTCCACCAATCCTGCCCGTCTCCGCGTACCGCCGACCCGCTGGTCGTCCCCAGAAGCCAGTTCTGCACGGGCCACGAGTGTCGAGCCACGGGTTGCCACGGCGCAGCCAGGCCGGACGGAAGCTACTGCGATGCCGCCCACGCGTGTGCCGTCCCCGGATGCCCCGCCCCGCGCGGCTTCGGCGGAGGTGACCGTGCTGCCGGCGCGGCATCGTCGGCGTGCTGCGCCGCGCACACGGCCATGATGGCGCGCGACAGCGCAGCCGCCTGGAGCTTCTACACCCCCTCGGAGCGACGGTCCATGCCGCCCCCCGCCTGCTGTGCAAACCCAGCCGCAGGTCCAGCCGCAAAGGTCCTCGTATCTGAGTCAGACGGAAGAGGCGTTGGGGCAGCGGCTGCGCGAGGAGAGGGAGAGGCTGGACCGGGAAGCCAGGCTGGACCAGGAGATGCGTGCTTGGCACGCCGCTACCGCCGCTGCTCGTGGCGCTGGTGTGAGAGACAGCGGCGTCGGCGGAACCAGCGGAGTGGGAGTCGCGGTCGGGCTCGAGACAAGAGGCAGGCGAGCTCCAAGAGGAAGGGCGGGAAGTTGTGACAGCGGCTTCGTCGGGAGCCCAAGCGTGTCGGACTTGACCAACTCCGATACTTTTGTCGTTTGAACTCTAGATTGATTAGCAGTCGAAGCAGGCCGATGGAGCGGGCGCCGAGTCAAGGGCCGGAATAGACACAATAGACGGTGCTGGAGGGTCATTGTTTTCTAGAAGGGGAAAAAAGTATTTTTTATTTCCGCGTATTTATCTGGTCTTTTCCGATATCTATTCGCATCCTCCTTTACTTTTCAAACGAGCGTGACACCCGTTCGCGGGCCAAAGACGAACTCAATCAACGTGCTCGATCCATCAGCTTCTTTCAAGCCGTGGACCATAACGAAACGAAATCCACCAAACACCACTGAGATTCAGAACGAGCGACGAGGGCCAGCAAAGAAGTGCACCCCTCCATCATCGAAAGGCAATCGTGACTAGGACATCACGAGGACAAGGATACGGACCCCTGCCCTATACATGAATCCCATCAAGGTTCCCGAGTGGAAGCCTCACCGCATCCTTCCGGGCGCGGCAAAACCGCAGGCTGGTCGACGTAATCTACCAGACACGGGACGTGGAACCACCGACGGCCCAGATCTCGAGAGAACGCCCCTCCCGTCGTGGTGGGTCGGTTACCCACAGGCCGCCCCGTGTGGGCAATGGCCTGAACCTAGGCCCACGCGCCGACGAGACTCATGCCGAAAGCGCCAAAGAAGACGAGCAGGCAGGCCCAGACGCGCTTGGAGCCCCTGAGGATGCGCCAGCTCTCGTCGGACAGGAAGTCCTCGGCCAGCAACTCGATCAGGGCGGCGAAGACGAGCAGGCCGGACGAGATGGCGTTCATGGTGCCGACCAGGATCAGGCCGAACTCGGAGTCCGGGCTGTAGAGGCGGTGGGTCGCGAGGCCGATGGCCTGGCCGATGGGGGTGGTGCAGCCGTAGGCGAGGGCCATCATCCACGGCTGCAGGCTGCCCTTGGGCCAGTCGATGGAGGCGATGCGCGAGCCGAGGGCGAGGCCCTCAAAGGTCTGGTGGAAGGCGATGGCGATGAGGAGGATGACGAACTCGTGGCCGACGGAGACGCTGAGCGTCATGCCGATGAAGACGGAGTGGAAGAGGATGCCTACCTCGAGCATCATGCACTGCAGGATGTCCTTCTGGTGCTGCTGCGCGGGGGAGAGGACCACGGCGCCGTTGGCGTCGAGCTGCACGGCGCGGCTCTCCTCGTCGACGCGCTTGGCAAGCCCGTCGCCGCGGGCCTGCTGCTCGTCCCCCGCGATGCGGGAGAGGGTGCGGCCCATGCTGCCGGCGGCGCGCGGCTCGGGGCCATCTCGACGGGGTGGGAGCCGGGGTCGCGGCGGTCGTCCTCATCCACGGACTCGGCGCGGTGGGGGGAGAGGACGGAGTCGTCCGGGACGTGGTTCATGTGGCGGGCGGGCTGGAAGACCATCTCGATGATGGTGACGAAGAAGATGCCGGCGAGGGCGATGGCGCCGGCATGGCGGGGTACTCCTCGACCCAGAAGGAGCTCAGGCAGGGGTTCCCGAGGAGGATGAAGGCCGTCGGGAGGAGGTGGACGAAGGCGGTGGCGAGGAGGA
>JAIMZG010001958.1:0-15976 GCA_020466075.1 Colletotrichum coccodes
CCCTGGACGTTAACAGCAACATCTAGCCGTTGGAGTTCTGGGAATAAGTTCAGATGCGAGAACCGGAAGGCCAATGCCGAAGTCTAGGCCAGATGGTTCCGAGACATTCAGGCAGATCGTCGATCCTCTAGCCTCGGAGGCATGGCTCACTCTGCTTCATGCCTGGTAGCCTAATATCATTGCGATTCAGACTTCCACCAATCCCCGTTCTGCTTTTCCCAATACCGAAGACAAGGCTGGGGTGGCAAGATGGGGGCGGACAAAGGCTCAAATGCACTCGGACCTGCTGGGCGGCGGCCGCGGCGTCTGAATGATTCAAGGTCGATTCGGGCAGGCCGTGGCAAAAACCAAGGGACGATCCGAGTGGTCCGGAACGCCAAAGAACGCAACACCAGTTGGCCATGACGAGCACAGCCGCTTCTATGAGCAATTCCAGAAAAAATTCGCAAATTGCAGTTGGGACGACCGTCTCGTTTTCACATGGGCAGTCGTCATTCCCAGACCTGATACATGTAGCAGGGGGATACTTTTTTGGCAGAATTATCCAGGGACGTTCCCCATGGGAAAGTCAATTTTTGTTGGCGGAAATCCAGAGCCGTTCCTCGCATGTGCTTGTTGCCAAGCCGCGCCAGTCAGTCAGCTCGGATATCGTACCTGGTGGACGCAAAGGCGGAAGCGGTATGGAACATGGCAAAGTGAGCCGGGGTGGCGAAGCCGGGCGCAAGGGATGTTGAGATCTGTCCCGTCCAGCGCTACCCAGTTTGTTTTCTGTCCGAGGACGCTGATAGTCATCCCCGACCGAGACGATTCAGGCGGCCTGGAAACGACAGGGAACGGGGCGGTTACCCATGGAAGATGGCCGTCTCACCCCCCTTCTCCTATTCCCCCATACTACGCTAGGCACACGGGAGGAGGCAGGGCTTACGCAGTGTCGTGGACTGAGCCACTCGGCCAGCACCCTTCACGTCAGCTTGCCCTGTGCGCGGTGGAAGGTGTGAGATCGTCAGGAATACCAGCACGGTGGGGGGTTGTCGATGTGAGTTTGTCCGTCACCGTGGGCCTTGACAATAATACCTGTAGCCACTGCCACGGCCGATGACAACGAAGTGACAAGGCAAGGCAGCGAAGACATGTGTCGGCATGTACGACTGCGAGATTCGCAGCCTGTGTTGATAGAACACGGAGCACTCAGAGCAGAAACGACGTATGTTGGCGGAAAATGGGAATATTTCGGAGGTTTGCTCCGTCTGGAACAGCGCGGACGTCGTTGCTCCAGGGGTGGAAGACACTAAAACGACAGGCAGCACTCGACAAACTTGTGACATATCGAAGGTTGTTGTTAGGAGTGACTTGGGGCGGCCAACAGGGAACGGACATGGCTGCGCTGGGAACCCTGGAGAACGACGGCTCAACAAGTAGAAGGACAAAAAGGAAGGCAGTATCCATGCCCCAGCAACGTGGACAAGGAAAAAAAGAGGATGCGACGTCAACACGATCAGTTTCGGCCCAGGTGGTAAAAGGGCAAATGGCAAAGTGTCCGTGGGTCCTACAAATGGCTGAAAATGCATTGGTGCATGAGCGGGCATTTTCCCACTCACCGCCCTTCCAAACGGCCTTTTTAGGATTAGCGCGGGGTCAGATAAGAAAAATCAACCCCTCCGATAAGACATTACTCGCCGGGGGCACACAGTGACACCCAACATAGGCCAGTCAGGAAAGGCACGCACTCAGTTAGGCATTGGCAGAGAGGGAAGGAGGGGGAAGAGGGGAGGTTTCCGCAGTTTCTGATTTTTTTCTGTGGTGGGGCTACCCTTGCCGCTAGCGTCGCCGTCGCCGGGCCAGAGAGTGAGGGACACAGTTTTGACACTGAGGGAAGGAGAGGAGGGAAGAAGGAAAAAAAAGTTTTTGGTGGGATGGCGGCGGCGACGGCGGGGATTGGAGGGGAGGACACACTGCCAACTGGAACAGGGAGGAGGAGGGGGCAACCTGCAAAGGAGCGATAGCACAAGCCAGGACGCATTTTTTTTTCTACGCTAGAGAATAAAAATCTCCAGCCCGCCGCCCTCACCCCTCTCGCACTTTTCTCCCTCTCCTCCCTTCCTACTCTTGAACCTCTTCTCTCCCAACCTCCCATTCCCTTTCTTCTTGGTTGTTCGTCTTCCTCCAGACGTAGCTCCACTCAGTCATTTGATTTCTTCAAATCGTCCTGTCTGCGACACCTGCCTTCGCCAGAAGTTCAGAGACAGATTGTCCTCCGAAGCGCCATCTAGAGCAGAAGAACAACGATCCTCCAGTCGTCGTCTCTTCCCGCGGGCCTTCCCATCATCCTCCCAATCGATACCACTGTCGCCTTTCGGTTACGATAGAACATAGACTTCGCATCTAGACGCTTTAGACGTTCAGACTCGCGAGTTTTTTTCGACCATCCCAACAAACCACACTCCTCCCGATCGACATACCAATCTTCATAATGTCTTCCGAGAACGCCCAGTCCGTCAAGGTTTTGGACGAGCTTATGCAGAAGCTCACCATCTCCAAGGAGGCTTCTGACATCAAGGAGTCTTCCAACGCCTTGGCTTCTTTCATGAACGGCCGTATCGAGGACCAGGATGTTCCCACCAAGTGAGTATTAGCCGCCCTCCCATTAGCCATTTGTGATGTTGGAACATGTTACCTCCAAATCACCGTTTGCGTGGCCTGGAGGCAGTTCTCCAAAAAGTTGAAGAAAAATTTCCCTCGCACCACCTTGTCGCCCCCTCGGGCGGTCTTTTCCCCGACCCGCTCAGACGCAAGACGGCCGATCCTGGCCACTCAGCGGCGAGCTATTTTCGGTTCACACACAATTTTTTTCTGGAGCATGGTCGCTGACAAGGATTCCCCCGCAGGAGCATCGAGGCTTTGAGAAAGCTCTTCAACAACAAGAAGGACGCTGCCGCCCGTGAGAAGGCTGCCGTTGCCATCACCTCCATTGCCCAGCACTCCGAGGTGTCTGCTCACGTCGAGCCCTTCCTCGTCGCCCTTCTCCCCGACGTCCTTGCCGCCGCTGGCGACAAGATCACCGGTGTCAAGAATGCTGCCACCCAGGCCGCCCTCGCCATTGCCGAGGCCATCAACCCCAACGCCGTCAAGGGTATCTTCGAGCCCGTCAAGAAGTCCCTCCTCGAGGCCCAGAAGTGGCAGGAGAAGATGGCCGCCCTCGATGTCCTCGAGACCGTCGTCCGCACTGCCCCTGCCCAGGTCGGCTACCGCGTGCCCGACTTGATCCCCGTCGTCTCTGAGTCCATGTGGGACACCAAGAAGGAGGTCAAGGAGCGCGCCTACAAGACCATGGAGCTCATCTGCCAGCTCATTGTCAACCGCGATATCGAGCGTTTCATCCCCGAGCTCATCAAGTGTATCGCCAAGCCTGAGAACGTTCCCGAGACCGTCCACTTGCTTGGTGCCACTACCTTCGTTACCGAGGTCCAGGAGCCCACCCTTGCCCTCATGGTTCCCCTCCTTGACCGTGGTCTCGCTGAGCGTGAGACTGCCATCAAGCGTAAGGCGGCCGTCATTGTCGACAACATGTGCAAGCTCGTCGACGACCCCAACATTGTCGCTCCTTTCTTGCCCAAGATGATGCCTGGTCTCCAGAAGAACTACGACAACTTGGCCGACCCCGAGGCCCGTGAGAAGACCAAGCAGGCTCTGGACACCCTTACCCGCGTCGGTAACGTCGTCGACGGCAAGATCCCCGAGGTCCGCCACGACTCCGACTTGGACGTCGTCCTCCCCAAGCTCAAGGAGTCCATCCCCTCCAAGCACAAGGCTAAGGCCGACAAGCTCGACATTGTTCTCCAGTACGCTGCCAACATTGCTGGCCAGCTGATTGACGAGAAGGAGATCGAGTCGGTTGTTTGGGCCGAGGCCCTCAAGCCCTACATCTCCGTTATCGTCGGTGACGAGGATGCCCAGAAGGTCGTCGACGACTTCCGCAAGCGCGCCTCCCCTGGTGCCGCCGAGGAGGCCGAGGTCGACCCCGATGATGAGGAGGGCGAGGACCTCTGCAACTGCACCTTCTCCCTTGCCTACGGTGCCAAGATTCTGCTCAACCAGACCCACCTCCGTCTCAAGCGTGGTCAGCGCTACGGTCTTTGCGGTCCCAACGGTTCCGGCAAGTCCACCCTCATGCGTGCCATCAACAACGAGCAGGTCGAGGGTTTCCCCAAGCAGAGCGAGGTCAAGACTGTCTTCGTCGAGCACGACCTTGACTCCGCTGACACTGAGATGACCACCATCGAGTGGACCATGAAGAAGCTCCAGGATGCCGGTGTCGAGACCTCCCAGGCTGACGTCGAGGCTAAGCTGAACGAGTTCGGCTTCACCGAGAACATGGTCAAGGGCGAGATCTCTGCCCTCTCCGGTGGTTGGAAGATGAAGCTCGCCCTGTGCCGTGCTGTCTTCGAGGCCCCCGATATCCTGCTTCTCGACGAGCCTACCAACCATTTGGACGTGAAGAACGTCAAGTGGCTCGAGGAGTACCTCCAGAACTCTCCCTGCACTTCCATCATCGTCTCCCACGACTCCGCTTTCCTCGACAACGTCTGCCAGCACATTGTCCACTACGAGCGTTTCAAGCTCAAGCGCTACCGTGGTAACCTGAAGGAGTTCGTCAAGAAGAACCCTGCTGCCAAATCCTACTACGAGCTCAGCGACTCCGAGATGGAGTTCTCCTTCCCCGAGCCAGGTTTCCTCGAGGGTGTCAAGACCAAGGCCAAGGCCATCCTGCGTGCCAGCAGGATGTCCTTCCAGTACCCCGGTACCAGCAAGCCCCAGATTCAGGACATCTCCTTCCAGTGCTCTCTTGGTTCTCGTATTGCCGTCATTGGTCCCAACGGTGCCGGAAAGTCCACTCTCATCAACGTCCTCACCGGTGAGCTCGTCCCCACCACGGGTGAGATCTACCAGCACGAGAACATCCGTATCGCCTACATCAAGCAGCACGCGTTCGCCCATATCGATAACCACCTGGACAAGACCCCCTCTGAGTACATCCAGTGGCGTTTCCAGACTGGTGAGGATCGTGAGACGATGGACCGTGCCAACAAGATCATCACCGATGCTGATGAGGAGGCCATGAACAAGATCTTCAAGATTGAGGGTACCCAGCGCCGCATCATCGGCATCAACTCCCGCAGAAAGTTCAAGAACTCTTACGAGTACGAGTGCTCTTTCGCTATCGGCGACAACGTCGGCCAGAAGAACGAGCGCTGGACTCCCATGATGTCCGCTGACAACGTCTGGCTGCCCCGTAACGAGCTTCTGGCTTCTCACCAGAAGATGGTCGCCGACGCGACATGAAGGAGGCTCTTGCCTCTGGTCAGTTCCGCCCTCTGGTCCGCAAGGAGATCGAGACCCACTGCGCCAACTTCGGTCTGGACGCCGAGCTGGTTTCTCACTCCCGCATGCGCGGTCTGTCCGGTGGCCAGCGTGTCAAGGTCGTCCTTGCTGCCTGCTCTTGGCAACGCCCTCACTTGATCGTCCTTGACGAGCCTACCAACTACCTCGACCGTGACTCCCTTGGTGCCCTTTCCAAGGCGCTGAAGAAGTTCGAGGGTGGTGTCATCATCATTACTCACTCTGCCGAGTTCACCAAGAACATCACTGAGGAGGTTTGGGCTGTCATGGACGGCAAGATGACTCCTTCCGGTCACAACTGGGTCCAGGGCCAGGGCTCCGGTCCCCGTCTCAAGGGTGACGACGCTGAGGAGGAGGAGAAGTTCGACGCCATGGGCAACAAGATCGTCAGCACCAAGAAGAAGGTCAAGCTGTCGTCTTCCGAGCTCCGCAAGAAGAAGAAGGGTAAGTCCAGAGTTCCAACCACCACTTGACCATGACCCTGTACATATTTGCTAACACTTTTTCCTCTCAGACCGTATGGCCCGCCGCAAGCGTGGTGAGGAGGTCTTCTCCGACGAGGATGACTTGTAAATTGTTTACGAGTCTCGACGAGATCGCTTTCCTTCAATTTTCACGAGCCTTACAAAAGTCTTTTTTCGGTAACGCGGGTTGCATGGTACGGGCCTGTTTATGATTTCTTTGACGAGCACCCATGAGATTCCCCTTTGAAATGAAATCGCCGGATGAGGAATGGCCATCTCGCTGCGGGATTGGAGGATCCCGCAGGCGAGGAGAGAGGTTCCTGGCGACAGGGAATGAGGGGGTAAGAATAAGAGTAGAAAGAGTAAATAGACGGCAATACAAGCCATAGACATTTCAATCATGGTCCCCAGCGTGACATCCAACGATGCTTGATTACACTTGGAAGGGCTGGGTTTGGGTTGCCTGGCGTAAGCATTCAAAGAACGGATATGTTGCACCTCTATCTTTGCGCAGCCTTTGTCGATTGATCGTTTTACCTGCGGCTATCTGAACCGTCCTCGTATGGCGGCTGGCATTGGCACGATTCGCGAGATGTCTTATTCGAACGGATTTATTTGCCTATGTCCAAACTCCTTTGTCAATCGCACGCATATTGCGTCGCACCTGCCCTCGCCCTCGTCCCCGGGCTCTTTGTCGTTCTCACTGATTGAAACCCGGTTATGTCCGCCAAAGACCACCCTGCTAGGAACCGGGTGTTCATGGTGCCACGAAACCTCCCTTGGAGACGATTCCAGCGGATACACTGGCCGGGTACCTCGAGGACATGATGCCTCGGCCCTTTGTATCTTGTTCTCGTTGCTTTCTCCGTCATTCCGCCGGTGGGAGGCTCCCTATTGTCACAAGAGGAAGTCCATTGTTTCTGGCGATCTGTTTCCGTTCCTGTTCGGAGGCGCAGCTTTTCGCCTGGGGTGCAGATGTATCGCCGGTTCGATCAGGTCTCGTGGCAGACATGTTTTCATCTGGGACGCCGAGCTCGACTGATCAGAAATATCAATCGGTGCCCGGCGATGTCTTTGGTGTATCTACCTTTGCTGTGTGATTGAAGCTATGCCCGCCCATCCATGTCATCACGTCTAGGACCATAATATTACAGGAAAAGGTTCCATCCGATCAAGTCTCTCGTGAGATCTGAAACCACCGCCGCCCTCCAGACCGCAAGCAACCATGGCAGCAACAGGTCTCAAGGAGCCCGGGTGGATAAAGCCCTTCCTCCCAGAGCTGGATGCCGCCGGTACTGACTTCCATGATAATACGCCCAGCTCGAAACCGCGAGACTTTGACCTTGACCGGCTCTTCTACTCGGAACACTTGCAGCTTATCAATTTCGGAGGGCTCCGCACATTCGAGTCCCTCGTTCTGCAGGAGCTTGAGCCGTACACGCCACGGCCGGGGCTGTCGAAGGGGCTCTCGGGATACGACAGCAGCGACTCGAGCGAAGATGAAGAGGACGAGGGCGAGAACGAGGCGAACAAGGACTACGCAGCCCCGCCAGAAGACGACGATGAATATAGTATTGATGATGAGAAAGGTGGGGCCCCCTTGTTCGATATCACTACGCCTTTAATTATCCCGCCAGCCCCCTGGGTGGAGCGGGATTTTGTAGAAGTGGACGAAAGCAAGTGGTTCAAGATCTTTCAGAGGGAGAGGTGGGCAAGCTACTACAACGATGACCCCGGGCAGCTATCGGTTGACATCGACAACGGTGAGCATTGGGGAAAATTGAAGAGAGTCATAGAGATCGCGAACCGGATCCTCAGCGAGGCCTTGTCTCAAGAATGGTGGGCTTTGCCTCCTCAGGTCAATCGAATCCGGGGACAGCCAATTAATATCGCTTCATAGGATAGCAAGCTTCCTCGATCCAGCTGCCCGCGATGCCCGCGGACCCGTCACCTCCGGGCATGGCTCGAACTCCTGGAGCAAGACCACCATCTACCGTGTCGTCCCCGTCCCGCCTCAGTCTCGCCTCAGCAATCAAGAAGCCCGTAACGCGCTTGATGATATCGCGCAGGACTTCTTCTGGGGGTTTCATATGCCAGACGAATATCCGGGCGCCAATGGCAAGACGTCCCATATCCGGAGCAAGGACGGCAGGACGCTGCACTGGATGACGCTCCTTCTATCGTCGATGGAGCCCGTCTTCAACGAGAAGACACCCGAGGATCCAGAGGGGAGGCAGGCTGCAGTTGGAATGGCCAAGACCGTGGGTTCATGATCCTAACACTTCTTTAATCCTCGAGATTGTTTGTAACTGCGCCGTCGGCTTCCAGATGCTCCATGAGCTGGCGGTACGTGATGCCCACCTCCCGTGGAGTTGTGACCAACACGGAGGAGGCCCTCTGCTAAACAGAAACAGCATGCACTCTCTCGTCATTTTCATGACCTGATCCCCAAGTCCAAATCCACTCCATGCTGTACTGGCGAGCTCGTAAGTTCGATACTCGAGATTTTCCCCACCAACCAGACCCTGCTTCCTTGTTGATCACCGCATCCAGTTCTTCGACGAGGAGAGGTGGGCAGAAGCAGGCTATTCCTTCGAGAACGCCGTGTTCGGGACCGCCGTGAAAAATCACTGGGTACCCATCACCGGCCGCATCCAATATCTCGGCATACGCGGGATGAGCCCTCGCACATGCGAGTCCAGCTTGCACTGGAAGTACGACAACTGGTCCATCGACGATCCTTTCCTCGACACGCCGCTCGGCATCCCCGGCATCCTCCCCTGCGCCATGACGACCTCCGATTTCTGGACGAGACACGTCGCAAAGTACGGCTACTCAAGCTTGCGGATGTCGTGGGTTTGCGAGGGCAAGTCCGAGACACGTTACGGGAGAGTGCAGGCGTGGCCCACGAAGGTCATGGACCAGCCGTACAAGTACTCTGGCTACAAGGAGCTCAATGGGAGCATGAAGGCTGTGGCACAAAAGTTGCGGAACAGGCGGCTGAAGCTGAAGAGGCTGCGGCCGTGGTACGCCGACGAATACGCCCGTTGGTGCACGACGGTGTATGCCGAGACATCGCTGCGGGTAACAATGATGTCGATGGCGATAACGCTCTACGGCCGCTCGATCAAGCACGAAGCCGACGCGAAAACTTGTATCGACAAGATGCTCAAGCCACACGGCCGGCTCGCCGACCTAGAGGAGGCCATTCCCGAAAACGAAAGAGCGTCGCTTATGTTCTACCAGGCTCTGGGGTTTCTCGGTCAAGCGGCGCTGCCCGTTAGACAATCGCCCATATCATACACAGACGATAGCGTGGGTGAGTACCCTGACAGGATTCGCCCGGGTCTGAGGCCCAGCTTTGCCGGCGACCAGGACTTGGTTGAGAAATTGTTCCAGTATGGGAAGATGATACAGCAGTGGAAGAAGACCAAGACGCTGTACAGGGATGGAATCCCCAGCCACGACAGGGAGTTATGCATGAGCAACGCCCGTATAGCCTTCCTGCGCTGGAAGCTGCTGGGCAACGCGACTGACTCTCTCATGCGTGAGTTTGAGCTCGAGTGGCAATCGATGAGAAGGAAGCTGGACCAGGTACCCCTCGACGACGTGTTCTTGGACTGGAGCCACGGGACGTGGCGTTTCTTGCGCGCATACGGCGGTGAGGCGGACCACCACGCCCCGCTCAGCTTCCACGGAGGGAACGAGGTCGGGCAGCACCGCGAAGGCGTCGACACGGACATCCCAGCTTGGGCCATTGCGAGACCGGCGAGACCGGCGACCACTTCGGCCTCCATGCCCGCAGAAGCTGGCTTTCGGCGCCGTTACTTCACTGCCGGGGAGATTGGTGACCGGCAACGCCTCGATAGCCCCGTCAGGTGGGCTGGGCTCTGGAACGGGCAAGACATAGAGATTCACGACATCACCAGGATGCTGCCGAACGGAACCTGGAACTTCGACGCAAGAGCACACTTCACTCTGCCGAGCCCAGCATCAATTTGTCGAATGCTCCGCTTGGACAGGATAGGGGAAGCTTGGCTCGACGAGCTCCGTAAACGAGGCCCTCTCGGTTACGCGATGATCCCTCGCAGAGAGGAAGACGTCAGGATCAATGATGGGAAGCTCGGGAGGCCGCTGTGGGTTGAATTCGCAGGCGCTGTTTTCGACGTGACTGGTGAGCCTTCTTGTTTCATGTTGGGCACAGAAAACCCTCTACAGAAACGCTGATGTTGGCCTGTCTAGATATCGAGCTTGAACCGGAACTGCACGAACTGGAGGCCGTCTTCAGTCGGAACGGCGAAGGAGACCCTGTCGTCGAGGCCGTCAACCGAGGGTACCATCCGGACCTCATTCAAAAAGCACTCCGTCCGTACAAGATTGGCAGTATCCGGAGTGAAGTCCACGGAAACACCCTTCGTCACCGCGTGTTCACAGTGAACGAGGTCAAGTGGCACACGACTCGCGAGACGGGGATCTATACCATCATCCACAACAACGTCTATGACTTTACGTGTGAGTTCCTATCGTGCGCCCGCCGAGGGTCGGGGGAGAAGATACTCATGTTCGAAATAGCTTTTATCGATTACCATCCCGGTGGGGTGGAGATCCTCAAGCAAGTCGCCGGACGCGATGCCACGGCCTTGTGGGATAAGTACCATCACGAACCCATCTCATGCTATAACACCGACGTCCATAGGCAGCTGAGCTCTCTGCAGGTCGGACGCATCGTCAAGGAGCGGGATAATAAGTCCGTGTCGTCCACCGAGATTCGCATCCGAGACTTCATCTTTAGCCTAGATAGTAAGTCCACAGCACAAGCTCAAGTGCGACACATGGTCATCGGGCAGTGGATGGCGCGAGCACAGGGGATGGTTGAATACCAACGATGAGATATGCTGACAATGAGTCCAACGGTAGAGATCCCAACCAACGACAAGAGCCTTGATTCACTCGCTAGCCTCTGGGGCACAGATGGTACCGCCGAAATGGAGAAGCAGGTCGTGCTTCAGGCGTACCACCGCCTCTGGGAGCGCCCCGATCTCATCATCGCCAAGGTCGTCACCCCACGCGACAAGCTACCCTTCATGAGCCAGCAGGTCTTAGAAGGCATGAATGGTAAAGAGATGCCGTGGGGTTTCAACGAAACATACGTGTCCGACGGCATGTATGTCTACAACCTCACTTGTAAGCTCTCACCGACCAAATCCTCATTTAATTAATCTTTTTGCTGACTGGCATGACCCAGCATTGCTGAGATACACCGAACCGACTCCGCTCTTGGAAGCCCTGAAGGCACAGGCCGGATCGGTCATCGCCTCGAATACGGCGGGGGGCGATGAAATGAAACAGTGGCTCTCGTCCATCAACCAGCATCGCATAATCGCCCTGTATCGTGCCCCCAAGCACAATCGCAGCAGCGCTGAGATACAAGTCGCTTGGAAGACCGCAGGGAGACGGAAACCGAACACGTCGCCAAAGGTGACCGCGAAAGCGAGCTCCTCTGCAGTCGCGACGAGCCAGACCTCGGCGCAGGGGGTGCAGAAGCCGGCGATGGGGGCGCCTGCACCTACGCCGACGCCGCTCACGGTGCGGCCGTTACACCCGCTCAAAAAGCAGAAGAGGGATGACGTCCTGGGAAGCTCGTATCTGAACTTGAGCCACGTGGCACAGTCGGACTCCGGCAAGGACCACCCGAAAGAGGCGCACGAGGCGAATGCTAAGATTTTGGCGGAACAGATGGAGCTTCTTGCGCATCATGGCGCGGGCAGAGGCGAGCAAAAGAGGAAGCGGAGTCATTGATGACGGGCTGGAGATGGTTGGCAGCATTTGGTAGACTGTTTTCTGTGTCGGGGTTTGCTTTATGGGCCGGGCATCATGTGAAGTGCTGAATACAAACTTGGTGATTTCTTGCTTTCTACAATGTATGATTTGATCTTCCATCCATAACAAAGGCCATCACCAACTTGAGCAAACCCTGTAAACAATGTATCCATGTATTGGATATACAAGACGCTTGAAGCGGGAGAATCGGGGGTGCCCAGTGAAAATACCAAGCGAAGCAAAAGACCTGTGTTAATTACCGTTAGAAATTTGGGGCCACGATCGTGCTTTTGGCTCTGCTCTTGCCACCATCTCGACCCTCGATCCGAACGGCGACGTCGGCACGGCCCCACTTGTCCGGCATTGGGACCGACCTCCCGGCCGAAATAGGACTTGCGTGACGCGAAGCAACAGGACTAATGGGCAACCAATGTTGCTCCCTTGGAAATTTCGATCAAAGAGAAACTTGGCTGCTACAACTCCCGACGCAGGGAAACAATTATCGTGCCTCAACAATGCACAACAAATGGTGTTGTTCAATATCCTGGGGAGCCATCTCGTGTCCCTCGGCCGGATGCGGACGCGGTATGCAGGGAAACGCCATTGGGAAATCGTCAAGAAAATAGACGCAATTGTGTGTCTGCAATCTTGTCTCGTCTTTCCAGATTTCCATTGTTGGAGCCCAAGGCTGTGTCCGCTTTTCTGCTGTTCCCTTTCCCTCTGTTGACTTAGCCAGGGGTACAATAGTCTATCTGGGCGTTATCTACACGACAATGGCCAAATAGAGAGATAGGAATCGACGCTTCCGGTCCAGTTTTGATAGATTTCAACTTGCATTGTCCAGTTCGCGGAGGGCGGGTCGTTTCTCATTGTCTCCTTGTTGAAGCGACAAAGCTCTCCTGGAGTGTTGGTGGATATTATTTTGCTAAACTCTCGTTGTTCCAGTGCCAATCATTCCAACATTTCCTCTTCACACTCCGACCTTGTGGATGTTACTGTCGATAACCTTTTCCGCTGTTTATGGAGACAGCTGCTCAGTAACGACATCGCCCATTGGCCAGTAACTGACACGTCCGGCAACATGTCTATTCCCGTGGAGGGTTGGGCGAAGCACTACTGCGTGGGAAAGCCGCGGCCTCGACGGACGGACGGACTTTCGTGGATGGACCCGCTGTATCCCAAGATAGACCCTGTGACGCTCGAAATCGACGATCCGTCCCCGAATCGAATTCAACAACCGCAACCGCCCCAGCTCGATGACCTGTACGTCTCGGAGAAAATCCAAATTCACAAGCTGTACGGGCTACGGACCTGGGAAGCCGCGGTGCTGGCCAGTGTCGACGCCCACACTGCACAAGACGAGGCGCAGTGGCTCGCTGGAGACGCAATTGACGTGAAAGAGTCCAACTGGTTCCCGTTCTGGTCGAAGGATTGCTGGGTCATCGACTTCACGGTGCCCCCAAACTGGTCAAACGGATGGTCGACCTCGCACCACTGGAGCGCGCATGATCCGGCCGTCTGGGAGGTGCTCCGAAAAGCCATACAGCTTGCGGAAAACATTCTCAGATGTTCACTTCAGACACACTGGTACGTTGACACCCGACGCCACCAGCCGTCAACTCGCATGTGCATGCATCGTGCTCATATTTCCTCTCGCACGGTTGTCTAGGTTTCAATCGCTCTTGAACCCAGCCAATATCGAGTCCGTCTTGGTCGAGCTGCCTCTAGGTTCTGGCAAATTCCGCAACATATGGCGAATGAGAACGACTCCGGTTCCGTGGCTCACACCAGAGAAAACTGTCGAGAGATTGCAGGATCTCCTCGACAGAAAGCTGTACTGGTCATTCAACGACAAATCTACCCAATCGACCTACGAGCCGGGAGGCTATACTCAAGGGTTGACGGTTCCGGTCGTTGTTCCTAAGGGCGATGGGCCGATTGCTATTTTTGTCGATATTCTCAACTTGAGGACGGCCATGGACCCGATGACGACGGATGCATCAAGAGAGGCAACATTCGTCAACCTCGCAGATACTGTAAGAGAGACATATTCTGGCTGCTAATTCAAAGTACTGCATGCTAAATTTGCGACTTACAAGCTTCTCCATGAACTAATGGTAAGCTATTTCCATTAATGCATTGCTAAGACGGTTGGCTGCGCCGACTACCCGAAGGATATCCAGAAAAGAAAAACGAGCTTACTCTGAACGTCGATCTGTCCTACAGCATGCGATCGGACAGTGCCACAGACAGAATGAAGTCGTGGTATCGTACTACGGCCTGCCGTACCGCGGCCTCGAACTTGTGAGTCCGCTCCACTGGCGGCATCGAGAGGCTCATGCAGTTAACTGGCGAGATAAAGTTTGGCCCGGGCGAAGGCCATGCCGAGCTTGGACACTCATGGGAGAAAGCAACGTGGGGCGGCACGATGAATCCAGTCTCAACTGGAGAAACCCCCGAGTACTTCCATACAACAACTGGGTCATCTTTGGTAATGGGCCTGGTGAATTTCCCTCTTTACTGGGAGAGTTACGAGCGTTCGTATGGCTTCTCCTGGAACCACAGGAACGGCGCGTGGCAAAGGTGGCCCATACCAGCCTTGTGGCATCGCTCGCTGGTGTCTCAAGCTTTCTGGGATCGAATCGTAGCCAAGTTCGGGCCCGGTTGCCTCAAGGTACCCAAGATGCTTACGAGCGTAACTTACATGGGAAGCGACGGGTTCCCCACCCCTTACTCCTCTCCCAGGGACACCTCGGGTCGATGGGAGAAGGACTTCGCGCCTATGCAGTTCCACGAAAAGTCGCTAAAGAGCTTGGCTAGACAATTGCAGCAGAGGCGGCAGAAGTATAGAGAGCTCCGCCCATGGTTTGTCGATACGTTTTCGATGTGGCAAATGACTCCTTGGAATGCGCGCAAGTATCGCGAGGAGCTAGCCTGGCTCAAAGACATTGTGTTTTGTCGGAAAAACGATCGTCACGAGGCGGATGCGCAGAGGGTTGTCGACCACTGGATCCGCCCATTCGAGATAGCGGTGGACCAGGCAGGCATCATATTCAGCCAAGCTCCAATAATATATGATGACGTCAAGACGCAGGCCGGTATCACGCTGTGGTTCTGGCGCGCCTTGGGGTATCTTCTTTATGCGTCACTGCCCGGGAGGAGACCAAAAACGACGCCGGTCAAAAAGCCCGAAAGGTCGCTACCGAAGCCCTGGGCCGTGGCCAGTGGCCTACCCATGACTGCTGCTTGTAGAGATGGCGCTCTTTGGTGCATAGCTACGGCAGAGGATAGGATGTGGAAGTATCCCGAGATCGACTTGCAAAGAAGGCATACGGAAGAAGAGCTGCCATCCACGATACGGAAGATGCGGTTGGGGGCCCTGAGCCTGGCGATGTCGGCGTTCGAGGAATTCGAGATGCTTTGCATCCACCCGGCCGGACTAGGAGACGCCTTCGAAAACGCATGCCAGAGCTTGGAGGCACAGATCGAGGCCGACCGAGACAAGGACTACATGTCGTGGCTAGACTTCGACTTCGATATGCCGCCGTATCCCAACAGGACAGTGGAGGGGCAGGCGATGGGAATCATGGAATTCTGGGCAGCCGGAAGCATGTGGAAGCAACCAGACGGCATGGGGCTTCGGGACCCAGCGGGTCAGGTGCTTTATGGCGAAGACCCTACCACCTGCCTGCAGACGAGCGAGCTGCCGTTTTTTGCCATGACCGGCCTCGCCGGAGCGCCCCTGAGAGCCGGGGAGCGCCCCCGCCGACACCAGATCCCTTACTTCACACTCGCCGAGCTCTACGACTACGCCCAGAAGCTGGGTGAGCCCCTCGTTCTGGTCGAAGACGGGTTCGACTTGGACGTGTACAGACGATCGGTTGTATGTCGTTCGCTCGGCGTGGCACAGGACGAGCTGGTTACGTTGACGAAGCAGACTTTCTACGGAAGGCAGTTGATCCGTGCTGCTACACAAAAGCTGTACGATGCGGATCACCCTTCGCTGGCGATAGCAAGAGTTGTGCGGGTCCTGCGGCAAGAGGACATCGCCCTGGGCGATGGTAAAGGTGGCCGACCGTTGTGGATAAAAATGCGTCGAAATGTTTTCGACATTACCCGTAAGAATTTCCGGCGTATTGTTTGCTCGGGCAACTGTGCTGACAGCGAGTAGACCTAGAGTGTGTATCAGAGCCCAGATTGACAGAATTGCTGATCAGCACTCCCGGTGGCGACCCGTCTCAAAAGCTCCGGGACGAAGGATACAACCTTTTCGAGATTAGGAGGTCGCTTGCGAC
>JAIMZG010001959.1:0-24803 GCA_020466075.1 Colletotrichum coccodes
AAAAAAAAAAAAAAAAAGCCCAAACGGCGAGGCTTAAACACGCATTATGACACACCCCTAGCTTGTTTCTTATTTCTCATCCGTTCACTTACTCCCTAGACTTTTCCCTCTCGCCCTCTCCTGGGGCTAATAACAAGCCACGGGACGCGACTCGTGATCTAACCTGAACCCCGAGGCGTGTCTCGCTTCCTGCATGTCTTAGTCCGAGTGGAACCCGTTCCGTCTCAATAGTTACAATCGAGACCGGGTTTGAAAAATAAAGAACGAGAGAGTCCCTCGCTCTCTCGCCCGCCCGCACCGCCCAGAAGGTTCCCGGAATCTAGACTTTCAGAGTCCAGACCTACGGGAGTAGCTGGGGATGGGGATGGCATGGGTTCCCGCTTCCCTTTCTCTCTCCGCACTTCATTATGGCCTTGCAGGATCCATCTTTCGTTCACTCGCGCGTGGGAACCTTGCTGCACATCCTCGCCTACGCTTTATGCTGCTCGGCGCCGATCGTCCTCCCGTCGCAGCCTAGGGGACAGTCGGGAGCGCGGAATGCTATCCCCTGCCCCTGCATAATTTGCGCCTCACCATCTCCCTCGTCGCTTCACTCCACCCACTGCGATACGATGCGATGCTACTACTGCCTTTGTCACCCCTTCCTCGTACTTACGCGCAGAGAATCCCATATTCATACGCACCGAGGTGATCTGCCTCTGCTGCATCTTTGGTCTACCTTCCATGCCAGACCCTGGGTTTCCTTTCCCGTCTTTCCTAGCCCCTAGCACCCAGATGCATCCTGCCCGTGCCCGTGCCGATGTTTTCCATGGCTAGACCAAAAATCGAGAGGCAACATCTTTTTGCCCTTCGCAGGATGATAAATGGGTCACCCTGCCTAGACCTGTAACGCCGGGGGTCCAAATGCCTCCCTTCTCAGTGATGCAAAACCATCGCCCAAACCCGGCTCTGTATCGAGTCTAATCTACATTATCAAAGAATCGTGCTGCGTGAGCTGGCTCCCTTAGCGTCTAGGAGGCTTTCTCTGGATGAAGGGATCCGCCTTCGGCTTCTTCCTGTGGATGACGGGGCCGTTCTGTCCGTTCTGTCCCGGAGGCTAGTAGCCATGTTAGCTGTGTCTCAAGAAAGGAAACCAAATAAGAATCAGATAGATAAAAAAAACCTATCCGGCCCACTTACTCTTGGGGGCAGGTTGCGGTTATGCGGCAGAGAGGTGCCGGAAGACGACGTCCTCGAAGTGGATGTCGCCTCCATCGCTGGCGGTCGTGCGGCTGGTGTCAGACCGAGGGCTACCATGGCAGACGGATCCTTCGCCTGCTTCGGCTCCTTCGACGTATTGCCCATTGATTTGGGCCCTGTCGGCGGTCTGTTGGACAATCGATTCTGGTCGGTCGCCATCTGTAGCTGTCGTGTTAGGAACTTCGGGTGAAACTTGTCTACTCTCATCATTGCTCATGTTGTGTTCACATACCCGCTTCGAGCCGCGCTGTCCGTCGTTGGCATCGGACGCTCTCTTCTTGGACTCCTGCTTTGGTGTCGATGACTGGATAATGGGTGGTCGATCAGAGCTACGGGCGACGGCAGGCTGCACCTCGCCTCTCTCGTTGATACGCTCGATGCGATTGTTGCCCTCCCAGGAACCCGGGCGACGTTCCGTGACTGTGTAGTTCGTCGGTAGCTGCTGGGGAGGCTGATTTGTCTTTCGGGCTGCGCCGTTGGGTACGCCACCGCATCTGCCATGTCGATTTCTTTGGCCCGAGATTGCTCCACCATCCCAATGTCAGTGTCGTTCTGCGGCGCGAGGTCCGACGGCGGAGGCAATGCCCTGATGGCACTTGGCTTTCGCAGCATCGACAGCACATCTCCCTTCGTATAGAGAGATCTCTGTTTCGCGTTGTCGATGAGTTTGTTCCAGAATTCACCCTGCACCAATGCACGTGAATCTCCCAGAATCCACAATGATGATTTGGCACGAGTCAGACCGACATTCATACGTCTAATGTCCTTGACGAAGCCGATGCCGCCGGTAGGATCAGCTCGAACGCAAGAGAAGATGATGATTTCACACTCACGACCCTGGAAGGCATCCGTGGTGTTGAACTCGATGTCGTCTGTGATGGCTTCTCCAAACTGACGTGAGAATTGCCACTTGAGCTCTTGCAGTTGGGCCTTGTACGGCGTGATAATGCCGATCTTACCACGAATATCGTAGTTTCGTCCAAAGTCTGCCTTGAATCGTTCGTAGAGCTGTATAGCAACTCTTAACTCTGCGTGGTTCACCAACGAACGGCCCTTGCTACCCTTCGACTGAGTGCCCTCGACATCGAAGAATCGGTAAGGGCCAAGAAGGGCGCTTGCGTGCCAGGGCTGGCGGCGCAGTGCGCTCATGTCCTCACCGTCAACAAGCTTGCCCTCGTAGAATTCCATGCTGGGGAATAAGCTAATCTCGGGGTGCATACGATATTGTCGGTCGAGAAGGTGGACGTAATCGGGATGGTTCTGCTGCATTCGAACGAACAGACTCTGGTCGTAACCGAACCTGGCAGCAGACTGGGAAAGCACCGTCGGGGGCAACTGTTTTGGGTCACCGACGAGAATGCACTTGGTGCAGCCGTACTTCAAAGGGATCAAGGCGCTGAGCTCCACACACTGCGCAGCCTCGTCAATAATGACAGTCTCGAACTCAACGTTGAGGTTCTTGAACATCTCATGACCGCTACCGCTGAGCGTGGCGCACAGAACTTGCGCTCCGTCAAGGATCTCCTGTTGTATCTGTCGGCGGCGAATCTCAGCCTCACGACTGACCGTGTTGCCGCTTGTCTTGTCCTCGTCAATTTTGGCGCCGATGTTAATCTGGGCACGCTTCAGCTGATCGAAGGACCGTTGCAAAGCCTGCGAAAGATTCCGGTCGCCGGCTGCACGAGCTTCATCCAGCTTGGGTCGAAGCTCTGCCAATTCGTCTCGGACCTTGGCTGCGTCGCTATGCAGTTTGTCCCGTTGCTCCTTTGCCTTGTTCTGCGTAGTGTCGCCTTCAAGCTTCTTCTTGACCAATTCGTCGAGGGTGACATCCCGGACGGCGGTATTGATTGCATCGCTCCTACCCAAGCGAAGAACGTTGATCTTATGGAATGATCCGGCCATCGTCTTCACGCCCTGTTTCAGGCGCAGCACGAGTTCGTCTACAGCGGCGTTACTGGGAGCGCAAACCAAGAGCTTCTTTGGCATGGCGTTCTGGCTAGCCTGGCCCACAAGCTTGGGTTTGATCGCTGTGCCGGGAGGTTGAATGTTGCCCGTAAGCAGCGAGCCAACCATGGCCACAATGGTCTTCGTCTTGCCCGTACCCGGAGGACTATGAAGTGTTAGCTCAGGAATTGAAGAGAGAGTGCGTTATCTTACCCCTGAATCAAAGTGAAGCCATCGTTGTCTTTAGCACCTAATATGGCCTTTGCTTGACCAGGATTCAACTGGTAAATCTGCATAACACCATTGACGGCCTCATCACTGTACTTCAAGATGGGTGAAGGTTGGGCTTTTAGGACCTCCAGCATCAGGTCGTAGTACTGCAAACTCTCCAGGGCTGCGTACTCTCGCTCAATGGTCGTCATGTTCGTGATCTTGACAGCTTGCAGTTCAGAGCCAACAACAAGGGCGTTGACAGCAAGAAGGGGGTTGTTCTTGCTGTTCAGGCGGTATGTCACTTCCAGCCGTTCTTTCTTGTACGTGGTTTTCCAGATTCTCGCCAAAGCATGAGCTTCAGAGTTATCCGTCAGGGGACTGCTTCCTTTTGACAGCAGGATGATGTCGCCTTCTGACAGCATTCTCTCCTTACTCTCGGCGCTGGGAATGCTGGCAGTCACTTCAAGAAACTTATCAACATTCATGCGAGATGCAATCTTGAGGCCATAGGGCTTGGATGTCGTCTCATCTTTAGCAGTCACGAAAGATCTCCAGGCTTCAGAGATTAGGAGACCCAAGAAGGTCTGCTTGTACTCCTGAGGGTGAGCGTACGTGCTAGCAACCCGTGTAATGGCAATGGAGGCCGAGGTCGATGGCGGATCATTGCCCTCATGGAAAATGTCCCATTCCAAGATGGCTTGGTGAAGCTGGTCCATAGGCGGAATCAAGCGAGCACGCATGTCCTTGGCCGAGCGTTGCACCTTTACCTTCTTGACTGGGCCACGGGTCTTTTCAAGCAATGCCCGTTCGCGGCGTCTTGTGGCTTCGTCAACGGCCTTCTGGCCCTGCTGCCCCTTGTTGATGAGGTTGTTAAGATCCTCATCTTCAGAGTCTTCCTCTTCTTCCTCATCGCTGTCAACCAGTATCTGGCTCTTCTGCGGCGCAAGCTCTTTTCCAACGACACCGCTTAGGCCCTTCAGCCCCGAACCCTCGCCGACGTTGGCGGCATCCCGGAGAGCCTGTGCTTTCTTTACCATGTCGGCATCTCTCTTAGCTCGTTCCAACTTGGCTTTCTTGCGCGACTCAATGAGGGCATTTTTGGAGGCTTGTGAAACTACTGGCTCAAGTCTGGGCTTCGGCGGAACCTTGGACATGCTTGACAAGGAGGAAGTGGCCTTCTGGCGAGCCGCCATCTGCTCTAGAATCGAGCGTTTCTTGTCGACGGAACTACTTAGCTCAAGCACATCCTCCTTGTTCGATCGGCTAGCTTGGGGCGTGGAGGTTGATGAGCCTGACTTGGACCAGGCGTCGATAAGGCTTTGCTTCTTCGGCTTCTCGGTTTTGGAGACCGGCTGAATCTGAATGATTTCCACGTCATCGTCTTCGCCTAGGGCCTTGAGGAGTTCAGCTCGTTGCTGGTCGCTCAAGTTGGTGCTGATGGGATATCTGCCGGTGGCTGGCGACTTGACGCAAGAGTCTTGAACGAAGGCCTTCGGCTCATCTGGGATGTCGAGTTGGTTCTCACGCAGCCTAGTGAGTAGTTTGGCGACGACCTTGACAGTGACCTCCACCAGATAGAGATCTCTCAGCCGAAGCATTCTCACAATGCCGGTGAGATGACGTTGAGGATCCTTCAGAAGCTGCTGCATCTTGGACAGATCTTGCGCCTCTGCCTGCACATTAGTAGCCTGCAGTGCCGAGGTGAAAAGGCCATCCTGAGCAAGCATGCCGTCCGCCAGCTCAATGACATCTCGGCAGAAGTCCTGCATCACGTGGATTTCCGCTTGATGAGACCAGGTGGCTGTACATTGAAATGCAACCTCGATGTATCTCCAGTGAGCAACCCACCAGCCAGTGACAGCAATCTGCTCGCCGTTTTCCAAGGTCTTGGACCTCAAAATGCCAGACGATAGATCGCTGAGGCTCTTGAGTACATCTTTAGCGGTGTTTATTATGTGCCGTGCTGGACCCCACGCCACGCTGGATGGCTCCATGATCCTCCGCGTTGCGAAAATCATGGAAGACAGTGTGGTACTGAGATGCCGATCAAGCAATGCTGTGATTGCTTCTGACTTGGACGGCTGTTCGGTGATCGACTTGATGAGCTCAGCACTTGCACTGCTGATCTCGTCTTCGCCGTGCACAGTGAAAGCGATGATGGGACGAATGCTCTGACCCATGAGACATAAGTCGTTGAGTTGTGGTGACGTAAACTCGCACATGCGCTGCAAGACTCGTCCGAGTGTTTCTGCAACCTTGATAAAATGGTTGTTGAAGCTTTTCTTCGCCGGGGTCAGATTGTCGGGTTCTTTGCGTGGGGCACGGAATCTTTCAACGTTGATCAGAGGAGCCATGGCCATAAGCATGGTCTTTGCCAGCAGGAGCTTGCCGGCATAAAGGTTCTCCAGAAACCCGTCCCACAAATCTGCTGATCTGCGGGTGACTGCCGTCTGGATAGCGGCGTTTCCGTTCTTACGAAGTTCGAGGTGCTCTTCGGAAGTGGCCCTAGAGTCTAGGCTCAAGGCAGCACTGATGACGCTCATGGCTGCTTTGGGCACGCCGAGTGTGTGTTGCTCTTGCCTCTTGGTATCAGCAGCGTCATTGATGATGTCCTTGTACTTGAGAGTGACGTTAAGAATCGAGTTGATGTAAACGGATGTGGTGCTCGAAACAGCATTGACTGATGGATCCAGGAATGACCGTAGAACATGGTCCAGGGCATCTAGACCAGCTCGAATGCAGGCAGCTCTTCCCTGCTCGCCGATGCTCGCGTCATGAATGACTTGCTCGAATAGCAGATGAAGCAGCTGCTCGCAGGCGTCACTCTTCTGCTGGCGCTTGAGGGACTGTACCCACGTGTTGATCCACGAGGTCGTGATTGACTCAACTGAGTCATTCCTGCCGCTGCCATCATCGTACGTAATGGCGAAGGTCAAGGACTGTGCAAGCAGTTGTTTGAAGAGGCGCTGCGAAAGGAGCTGCTCAACGACAACAAACGGCCGCGCATCACCTATTGTGTCCCAAAAAGCCTGCGGAGACGTTTCCAGCAGAACCGTCAACGCCTGAATGATGAGTAACAGGATTGCCTCAGACTCGCATTGCATGTGAAGGAAGAGCAGGTCGTACAGGCTTGGTTTGACCTCCATGCTCCGGAGACCATGCAACAAGAGCTTCTCATCCAGGGTCTTGATGATCCAGTTGACGGCTTTCCAGAACCGTTCGATCTCTGGAAGGTCTACGGGGTTCCTTGGATTGCGTTGAACAACTGACTGAATCGCCTCCACCAGGTTGTCATGAACAGCCCAGCTGAATTGCGCCTCGGTCAGCGACTTTGGTCGCAGTCGTTCCCAGGATTTCTCGGCGAACTGCAGTCGTGTCTTATCCTCTCCGAATAGAAACTGGGTCATGGCGGGAAGTAAAACATTTTCGCCCAGCTTCAGTGGCTTTTTGCCCGAAAGACGGACGAAGACGAACTGAAAGAGGTTGCGTTTTTCCGGCAAACTGAGGTAGGCCATGCAGCAGAGTGCCTCGTAGACGGTGAGAAGCACCGCACCCTGGTCCTCGCCTAGGTCGGCTCTTTGAAAGAGGCGACCCTCGCCCTCGACTTTTTCGACGATACCCTTGGCCCATTCAAGCCCCTTATCGATTCGGTCGAAGTCAAACCTGTGTAGGCAGTTTTCGATGCCGGCAACAGCTTCTTCTGGCCATTTTCTAAGATCCAGTTAGCACCTGTCGCCGTGGCTCGGTATGATGGTTGAACTGGTGAAAACTTACTCGGAAAACACCTGAATATACTTCTTCCGGTACATGTGCCAATTCAGAACGCATTTGTCGCAGTTGTGGAGGTTGATAGCCATCCGATTGCCCCATTGTTCAAGCCAAACACCAGCCTTGTCCTTGCCGTACGCGAGCAGAAGACTAGTCCAGTAGGCGATGTCGAGCCGTTCCTTCCAAGCTTCTACCCTCTCCTCCTTCTCGACAGCCGTGATGCTTTCGCCGGCAGTCGCCAGATCGTCATAGTCTTCAAAGTCATCTTCGTCGACCTTCGGGCAAAGAAGATGGAGGTCAGGAGGGATATGGGTGAACTTGCGGTAACTCTCCTCAAGGATATCCTCGACCGGTTCTGACGACATTTTACTGCAGTGAACGAGCCCGTTGAGGCATGTCGTGGGGGTCGTGGAGGTCACAGAGGCGCAGATTCGTGTTACGTCGCGAAGGCCGAAACGCGAGGCAAGATGGCAGGAGGAGCTTCGGCGATGTGGAGCCGGCAGGAAAGATTCGTGGAGCACGAGAGGAATGAAGGCGAAGGATGTGAACCGCTAACCGCAAGCTGTGCGTGGCCTGTGAAGTGAGGGAAAGAGCGATGGGCGCAAGTAGCAGCGTCGAAGAGGCAAGCGTAATCGTGCGGAGATCGGGAAGAAGTCTCGTCGTCGTGTCGATGGACGGTCGGTTTTCGTGGTGTTTGAGCTCCGTCGACCGTCCAGTGGGACGAAGTTCTGAAGCTAAGGAAAAATAACTTGGCCTCGCCAGCCAAAAACCAATCAGTATCCGAGAGGCACCTCGGTCGGGGAAGTGGCGAGGTTGAGGTGTAAAGGACGTGGGAGAAGGAAAAAAGGCCCACGATCTTTCGGGTTTGGTTGCTGGGGAAGAGGAGGGCTACGGCAATCGAAGGTGAAGACAATGAGAGTGGGCTGCAAAAAGTGCAGTGACACGCTCCGGCCCGGCAGGGACGCGGCCAGGCGTCAAACTCCATTAAAGCGCATCAAAACCGTGTTGACAGGGTGTGTGTGTGTGAGAATGGAGCCGTCTCCAATCTCCCATCTCGCGATACCTAAGTGAAGCTGGTATCTTGCAGACTGGACAAGTACTTCTGTTTGTGCTGAGTCTGGCGCGGGTATACAGAGGCGTGTGCTGTTTGTGCACAGACCACACCTTAAATTCCACTCCAGCTTCGGCCCATTCATCTATGAACCGTCTCCTACCATCAACCTTCAATCGGTAACATATGGCTGGTGCCCTTTCATATGATGCTGGTCACTAGAGTTCTTTAGTTGTCATAAACTGCAATCCGCAAATCTGCATTTAATAATGAGAACACACTGACTACTTCGCAGAAATACCCCAGGGCACCACAAGTGAGCGTCGTTCATACGACCAAAGATTGGCAAAAGTCAAGCACTTCCCCGATTCCATTAATAGAATCCGATCATGTATTACCGCTGTTCTCTACATAATTATCTGCAAATACATGCTCTTCCCCATCACTAATTCCCAGGATAGCTCTAATCCCATGACGCCTCGACTCTCCCCCGAAAATGCTCCCAAAATTTCATATCACCCGCTCAAGTGGCTTCCAAACCAAATTGTTGCTGAACGGGAATAAGACGCTGAAAAATGAGAAGTAAAAGAATAACGTTTTGGCCTCTCGTCTTGCGTCAACCTGTACTTTCAGGCCCACTGAGTTGGACTACCTCCCAAATAGGCACTGTGTGGTTGGTTTACATGTCCGCATATCGGCTGCTAGCTGAGCATTCTCGTATGCCCATGTTAGTCCTCCTACAATTAAAACTCGGTTACTATTTGATCGTCAGCTCTCTGCGAGCCTTCCGTTAACCTTCCTCCTTGTCTTCTTCGTACCTTAACCTACTTGTCTGACATCGTCGAATCTTCACTCATATCACTGAGGAAAGTCTCCACATTGGCCTTGCTTAACTCAGTATCACTGAATGTCTCATCACAACTTGCGTTCCCCTCTGTCAGCTTTCGAGTCATTCATTGCCTGGCTAGTATCTTCCTTGATGACGGTCTCGGCAGGACCCTCGCGGGTCTGTTGCTTCTCACTGCTCTCCTTCTTGATGTCGACAGTCTTTGTTGTCTTTAACTTGCTCTCCTTTTTGCCATGGCGCGTCAAAAGGTGCTCGAGTGGGCAAACTGCCTTGTTCCAGTCTGCAGTTCCTTTTGCGGTGTTGCCTTTGCAGCGGTGGCATCCACTCCCATGCTCGATGAATAGCTGATGAAGACCATACTTGAGATGGTCAGGGATCCGCAGGTCACAATGCATGTAGACGTAGTCTTCATTGTTTGTTTTAGGGACCCATTCCAACCACTTGCACATGCGGTGAACGTGAGTGTCTACGGCAAAACTGGGTATCTGCAAACAGAAGAGTAGAATGCAAGCCGCTGTCTTAACTCCAATCTGGGGATATTTGACGAGTGTCAACATAGCGTCGCTTGCTGACATGGCGCGAATGTGATCCAGTGTGAGAATACCAGCTTTAATCTTGTTCAGCTGGTGTTCTTTCTGGCCTGTCGTCAGTGCTGCTGCCCCCGGCACAATGGCAGCCTCCCCGGTCTCTTTTTCCTTCAGATATGCAGTTCTTCTGACCTGGTTCTCATCGTGGATCATGTCGAGACATCCCTTTATGCCTTGGTACTTCGTATTTTGTAGTCCACCTTGATGAAGGGTCTGTATGACATTTTCAGGGGGTGCCAGACGTACTGCGTTCCAGTTGATACTGCCGGCGCCGATTGTTCGGGGGTCGAGTTGGCCGAATCTACTAATGATCCTTTCCACAACCTTGTTGGCACTGTCCCGCGTCACTGATTGGCTTATGATGGTTCTCATCATCGCGTCAACCAGATCAGGCACTTCCCCACACCCAGCCACTGTGGTGGACGGTGGTTGGATCTTGGCTGGGGGTTTGAAGCTAAGTGGTGTGTACTTCTCACGTTGGATGGTTGTCTCCAGATCTTTGTCTTCCGCGCCTCTCTGGTTGTCTTCCTCTTCTCTGGCTTTCTGCTTTTCCTCGTATTCTTTGACCAGGATGTCATAGACAGTTTGGCACTCCTCTACAGTCGGGCCGGGCCAGTCAGGGAACGGAGTAGCTCCTGGCATCAAGCGATATTTGTTCTCGGGCGTTTTCTTGGGCAATCCTCGAGTCTTTGACGCCTTTTCGAGCTCTTCTGCTGTCATTCCCTTCTGGTTTGTCGAGAATATATACGAGTTGCTGATGAAAGGCTTGCCTTCGCTCCCATTCAGGTTCGATGGCTGGTGAACGGTGCCCAAGCCGTGAGGAAGAATCAACATGCTCTCTTGTGCTATTAAATCAGAATTATGGGCTGATGACTTTCCGCGCTTGTTCCGCAGCGTCTTCTCAGGGGCCTGGATGATGTCGGCAGGTCTCTTGACACCTGCATTGATTAGGTTCCTGAACGAGGGAGCTTCTCCAGCAGCACGCTTTGCGGCACTCCGGGTCAGAGTCATCGTTACAAAGGGTGTGCAGGATACCTAAGGCTACCAAAGACCAGTTAGGCTGTACACTCAGCGAGTTGGTAAGTGTTAACTTACAAGTTGAATGCTTTGGGTTAGTTGAATTAAACTGCAGACAGAAGTGAGTCTAGCTGTTGCTATGGTTTGCGTGCGGCTGTTGGTAGCTTGCTGTGCAGGGGCAGAGTTCGTTTTGCTGGTATGCTTGCTTGCGTGACACTATATGAATTTTGTCCCAGGAAAAGTAGACGCGATCGAATGAACTGTACGTATCGCATTGGGCTCCTCAGTGAAAATTTCTTGGAGCAGGCTGTTTCTTGTCTTACGATTCTGGCTCAATGTAGTTGCTTGTAGAAAAGGGCAGAGCCCGGCCTTGTTGTCGCTGAATGATCGCCTTGTGTCTGGCAATTGTGATATTGCTTTACGTCCCGATGCCACAAGCGGGAGAACCCGCAGAAGTGAAGAGTCTAAGTAAGCAACAGTTAGAAAGCATTCCAGGCGTCTGATGTAGGCTCAGAATGTAACTGTAGTTGCGTTTTTACCAGTGGCCCTGAGACCCAAGTCGAGAGACTCTAGGTTTGACTCCAAGCCGTGGAGAGAAGAGTTGAAAAGGGGTGAGACGGGTGAGTGAACAGAAATCTCACGGGCATTTGGGAAGCGAGGTGTTTTCTTGAACGTTGTGGATGTAGCGGGCGGACAAAATCCGAAGGAACGAAATGCATTGGAGGTAGATGAGGATGTCAGTTGGGAAGGAGGGTGTGGGGCACTATGCAACATCCCTCGCACTTGCATCTTGTCACCGGCTGCGACGCATTGAATCATGACACGCTCCAAGAAGAGATGCAAACACATAGCTTTCAGGTGACAGCTTGAGAGATTTCGTAATGACGTCTGCGCGAAGTTTCGGCGACCTCCTGAGTTGGACATGCAGTTTAGGTTGGGAGTGTTGATGTCTGGGGGGACAAATTGTTGTTGCGAAGTGGTTGGGAGAACACTTACTTTGAGCAAAAATTGCTGCTATGAGAGGCTCGGAAGTGTCGAATGCGTTCAATATCAGCGAGGCCTGTCCTCGGTATAAGCCTGATGATATGTAAGGATCCAATTGCAGGTACTGGGATTGAGATTGATTCCGGACACGCAGAAGAGAAACGTAAGGGCCTAATATAAGTTCTGCCTCTCGTTCAAGGCTGTCAGTGACTCAGTATCAAGAATTCCTGGCCGTGATTGGAGGTCACGAAAGTCGGAACGAAAACGAATCTATGGCTAGAAGGGATGCAACTTCACTTTTCGGGCTGCGGTTCGCTAGTGCACGTCAGCAAAGGTATACTGTGTTATCGATTGTATATAATGTTATTGGGTAGGTTGCAAGAGCACATTGTGCCGATTCCAAGCATCAAGCAGGGCTTTGAGGGAAAAGAGGTGCTCTGGAAAGGTGTTGCTGGGGGCAAGCGTGCTATGTCGAGCCTCTCGTAATGAAATACTTGTGTCATGATTGAGGGGAGAAGGGACATGTTAAAGAGTAGCCCATAAGCCTAGAAGAAAACAAGGTGCGTAGAACCCCTGAAAAGAAGAGATAAATGGGAGTTTGAAGAAAAGTTTCATTACGGAGTTCGGCAGAGCAAACGGGTGGAGGTCTACGGGAAGCCGTTGTGTAGCTGGGTCGCTGAAGGATTATTGAGGAAGAAGAAAGGGTTCTAGAGTGATGGGAAGGCTGAAAATGCCGTTTTTTAAAGCCTTGAGTCCGGTAAACTGCTCAAAAGAATTGAATGCACATCCGATTTGGTGGAGAGGATTTTGTCTAAGAGGAATGCCGGCTACGAGATGCTATTTTTTGAAGTGCGATGAAGTGGTCACAAAAAGTCGACCAGACAGCACCCGTTACTTGGATAGTGTAAGGAACGTGATTGAACCAGTTCTGGAGGGGGGATTACACTTGGCTTCTACTTTGATTGGACTGAAGGTCCTCATCCCGAAAAGTCTTGCAACGAGGATTCTGAGGCGGCTAGTCGGTGTAAACCTTACATACCCTGGGTTTTAGTTCTACGATATGTTGCTAGCATAGAATTTCCATGTCCAAATCAAGACACGTTAATGAATCCTCATACATTTATTTGTTTATCTAACTGCTTCTTTGATTCCCAGCCCAAATGTACGTCTATCTATCGCTTGTCCTTCCGTAACGCCTTGTACCATGCCTACCTTTCTGTTGATGGGTGGTTGGTCTTTCTTCCTACGACAAAGTCTAGTGCTGAGGAGACTTTATTGCGCCTTGAGGCATGCATACAGCAGGAAACGAGGTAAGTCTTTTCTTTTGTTGTTATATCTGAAGGTAATCCTCATGCTTACTCGCTCTGCCTTCGTCTTCTTGAGACTCTAGTAAGATGGCTTCACATGCTCCTCAGTTGCCATGTTTTATCATTGGGACTTCGCAATTTGAGAACTTCGGACCCCACCAGCATCGAAAAATATATAGGGGAAATGAAGAGCCAAAGAATGAAGGTAGAGATGGCGTATCTAGCCGATTACTCTCTCCTTCCCAATCCCACTCATCTTACTTCAATGCCTGCTTCACTTCTCAAAACTTCTCTGCCTCACTCCTCTTTCTTGAAAAAGCCCTAGATTACTCCTTCTTACTTGAAACGATATTCTCTCACTTCTACTGTCGACTGGGCTCTGACTGTGGCCTTGCGCCGATTGCTGTTCTTTCTCCTCCGTCAACTCAAAACTAACTGCACATGACGACATCGACATATTGCACCGACAGAGGGTGGAACCTTGTGCTTACAGCGATTTTTCAGGACTCCCATATTTCCTGATCCTTCATTGTAACGAAAGGCTGATGCGAAGAGCTGGGCACAAGTTACGGAGAACCATCGCGTCGCACAGCTCTGCAGTGCTTCATCGTCCGCTTTCCTCTTCCGGCAATTCTCCATTCCTCTTTTCTAAACTTGAACCTGCCAATCCTTTGGACTTGGGCCAACCAAGTGAGTAAACCCATGCCTTTTCAAATCTTTCACCTCGCTGACGTCAATAGACATCTGATCTAGTCTCAATTGCCATGGCAAACCAGCGACATGGCGGGGCCAGCCCTGAAGCCGCCGTCATCGTCGAGACAGGTGACCAGAACTACTCAGTTGAGGACATAGAGATCATTGAGGAGAGAATACTCATCAACAGAATTCGTCAAGAGCAGAGGAATCGTTCGCCTGGAACTAAACACACAGCTATCATCGTACACGAGGATGATAACAGCGAAGATGAGGGCGAATACGGAGACGGTCCTCCCACTGCTGACTTCAACAACGGGCTCGATGTTACAATCGGAGACGATGCAGTGATTTTTCTGGGTTCACGTAAATGCCTTCAGGTTTCAGCGCCTCCGGATCGAGAGCGACATCACCAAAAGATCAGGAGGGCTGACGGTTCCCTCATCAAAGTGAATTTTCTATACGAAATCAATCCAGAAACAGCGCCCCGGTGTTCTGTAACCGTCCAGTTCATTCTCGTAATGGACATCGCTGAGAACCTTCAAACCGGTGAGATGACTGTTACAGGCCTGCCTTTCACCAGATCCCGGTTCCTCGAAGGTAGACTCCATTACAAATTGAACGAAATCGTGTCGATACACCAGCTGGAAGAGTACGATGGTCGAAGTCCAAAAGAACAAGCCGCTATTCAGATAGACGCCACCGACATCAAAACGCCTCGGTGTCTACATATGACCAACGCTCTATTCCCTGAACATCGCTTCGCTAAACACAGCTATGAGGTCCAGGAGAAGGTGGAGAAAGACGGCCCTTTAGTGTGGCGGTGGAAATATTTCTTGCATTACCAGAATGCCCAGGAGAAGAAGAATGATAAGCCCTGCCAAAGAACTCTAGACCGGGTCAGAGAGAACGAAGTCAAACGACCAGATTTGAGAGTTACAGAAGAGGTTCTGAGAGCGAACTGGAGAGGCGAGACATCCCGAGGAGGCTCCCATATCTTCGAAGCCCAAGCGTTTGCCACTGGCCAGCCTGCTCTTAGACAGCAGTACACTGTCACCGACTCGTTTTGTGGTGCTGGGGGCTTCTCTCGAGGCGCAGAGAGAGCTGGTCTTAAAGTCATAGCCGCTGTGGATCACTGGGACAAGGCGTGCGAAAGCTACCGACTCAACTTTCCGAACACCAGGCTCTTCCAGATGTCGATCGACGACTTCTTGCATGAAAACTCCGACACACGTGCCGACATCCTCCACCTCTCTCCTCCTTGCCAGACTTGGTCGCCGGCTCATACTATTCCTAGCCCCATAAAGGATGAGGCCAACAAAAGGGCGCTATTCTCTTGCAAAGGCGTAATCGAGAAGGTGAGGCCACGAGTCTTCACACTCGAGCAAACTTTTGGCCTCTCTCACAAACGTCATCGCAAGGAGTTCCACAATCTCATCCGGGATTTCACAGAACTCAATTACTCTGTCACGTGGAAAATTGTCCCACTACAGACCTGGGGCCTGCCCCAAAAACGCGACAGACTTATCATAATCGGAGCTTGCCCAGGCGAGAAGCTGCCTCCCTTTCCCACCGCAACTCACTGTGAGACCGGCGCTAGAGGCCTGCCGAGATATGTCACCGTCAAAGAGGCACTCGCCAACATCTACACACTTTCCGGGGAAGACCAGTTCAAAGCCGGACATTCACCAAAAGAAACCTGGGACTCCCTGCCGAGTGGGTCTGTTCTTAGCAGCCCGAACGATATCCTACCTAGGTGCATGACTACCTCAGGTGGTGGCAATGTTCACTGGAGCCGTCGGCCGTTCACGATCCGCGAGTTTGCGAGCCTCCAAGGATTCCCCACTTGGCACAAGTTCGCCGGGAAACAGAAGGCAGGCGAGCACGTACTTGTGAGCGCAAAGAGGCAGATCGGCAACGCATTCCCCCCCGTCGTCGTTAAGCATCTGTGCGAGCACATCAAGAACTGGCTCATGGTCGAAGATGGATTCGCCCCGGCAAAGGCCATGAGAAGCAGCGTCGGCGGCCGAGAACTGATCTTCCTGTCGGAAGGCCCCCGTCGCAATATCCCGCCTCCCCTCGTTATGCCCAGCATCCCCGACCCGGGAAGATCTACTGGCGACGCTATCATTGTTACTGATGATGGCCAAGAGGAGATCAAGTATGACGAAGATTCCGACGTTGAGATGACTGATGCGCCTTACGCAGCCAGCAGCCCCGCGACCCCCGATACTCCCAACACGCCGTACACCCCCGACACGTGGTACACATCTCGCTCACGGTCGCGCTCGCGAACGATGTCACTCGGAGGCACCCCCGAGCCTATTCAAGCCGGCAACTTCCGGGACTCGCCCATTTGTATTGACTGAAGGATCAGTATCCAACACACTTGTTGACATGTTGTCGATACCAAAGATTATGGAAGAAATTTTGCCTAATTGGTTTTGCTGATGCGAGTAGGCAACGGCCTGGAGGGATGGCATGGATGGAGGATCAACGTATCATCATGTTTTACTATGCAAGATGGTTAGAGGGGGCATTTCTCTCTCTAAGAACGGATGGCAGGTTGAGCGTCGGCTAACTCGCAGAGACAGAAGAAGGACCGGGTCGTTACTTTTATATTGTCTAGACTCACATTACCTGCACCTGCGCCTGTTCTTGCTCGGCCAACGTCTCTCTATTACAAACATCACACTGTCCTCAATACGCTCTGATCAATCCACGATACGAACCCAAACTTGCCCTCGGCCGTCTGGAATACATCGACCGGGTTCCTGTAGGGCTTGACGGCCACATCGTCGAGGACCTTTGTGACATTGCTCGCCGCCATCTGCTGGGGCGTCCAGCCCGGCCCGCGATCGTTGTAAACAGCCATGAAGGTGTAGTTGTTAGTGCGCGGGTCGGTGGTGCCCCACGGAATGTAGCCCTGAGGCTTGATACTCGCGTCGAGGTAGGACTCCATAAAAATGGAGCGGTGTTGGGCGTTCCAGGGGCGGCCGAGAGGGCAGGCGCCGCGGATGGTCTGAGCGATGGAGGCGTTGGCGGCGATGGCCTGAGAGTCGGAGATGTAGACGCCGTACTTGTTCTCAAAGGTGGTGTTTGTCCCTGCGAGAGTGTGTTAGTTGTTTGAGACTCGGCAAATGGAAGCCAAGGGGCCTTACCTTTCCACGCCGTGATGCCGCCGCCGCAGTTCCGCAACGAGAGCGTCGACTTCTCAATATAAGCTGTGCCGAAGCCGTACAAGAAATCCGTCTGTCCCGCAATGACGTTGTCGTAAAAGTAGGCATTGCCCAGCTTGCCGACATACAGTGTGTCCTGGTAGCTGTACAGCCCGCACGAGTAGAAGCCGGCATTCGCCCTGCTCACGCCCACGGCGTGCGCGGGGCCGTTGGAGAACGGATACTCATCATTGCGGAAGTCGATGTTATACGCCCGGAAGTCGACGCACCCGAACGGAGTGTTCTCGGGCACGGGGAAGCCCGTGGGCCCGGACCCGGTCAGCGTCGCGTTCAGGTTCGGGCCAACGGTCAGCACGCTCGTGTAGGCGTTGTCCGGGAACGCGACGTTGTGGTTCGCGGCGTTCCACCACACCTGGACCTCGTTGGCGTTGGAGGCCGTCGTATTGAGGGACACGTCCGAGTACAACTTTCCGGAGCTGGGTCTGTCCGTCATGCCCAGGAGGGTCAGGGGCCCCGAGCGGGTGACGTTGAGCTGCTCGGTGTAATTGCCCGGCGCGATGAGGATGGTGTAGGGAGTGGTGTTATTGGGGAGGGAAGCGATCGCGGCCTGGATGGAGGTGAAGTTTGCGAGGCGGGAGGACTTGCTGACGAATATGGTGTTTGGGGGGCAGCCCTCAAGGGGGTTGTTGCAAGTCTTCTTCTGGCATGCTGCGTACGTCTTTGCCGGGCCCGAGGGGATTGCGGCCGCAGCGAGGGACGCCCAGGAGGCGAGGGCTCCCGAGAGCAGGGTGAGAGGCGCCGAGAACTTCATGGTGACACAGCTTCACGCGAGCAGAACAGATTGGCTACTCGGCCGAGCTGGGGGAAGACGGAGGGACATTCAACTCCAGCTCTGGACCCGGAGATCTGGTTGCTGCCATGTACTATATATCTTCCCGTCGTCCATTGCTACCTACCGTAGCAGGCAACGCCCGATAGATTGCCCGGGAAAGACTCATTTCAGTTTTTCCGGCATCCCCTGCCCAGGTAGAGTTTGTAGTCGGCACCGGCACGGGTAACAGGATGAGCTGTATACGAGAGCGGCAGCGAACAACCGCACTCGCAGTGACAAGGCCGGACGCAATACCACAATGGCAGACTCGCAGGTCGGAAAACTCGTCGACCAAGGCCAACGCGGGGTAATGGGACGGAGATATTACCCCAGAGTGTCCTTCGTCCTCGGTAAAAGAAAAATCGTGGGGATGAAGTACGGTGAACGGCAATACACATGGCAACATGGGGAAAATGGGGGGAAATGAGGAGGTCGACCCCAACTTTGGGGCTCTGCAGATGGAAGAACTCGAGACGACAGATTCCACGAACCACAGCCCGAGCTGAGTGTGACCCCTAGACTAGCAGCCGTTTGGCCAGTGCGCTAGCCACAAACGATGCTGTTGATGATGCGGGGAGCAAAGACTTGTGAGGATAGATTAGAGACTAAGAGATAGGGAAGTCAAAGAAGAAAAAAAAGGACACGAAATCAAGCAAATCAAGCATTCGGAAGCGCGGCATTGGAGCAAGCCAGCCGGCTTGGCCTGGGGTCCCCCACACTGACCTCAAAGGGAAACCGCGGTGACGTGGGGTACCCCAGTGGTTATCCATCAGCGGAACAGAGGGCCCAATCAACAAAGGTTCGCGAGTGGTGCCCCCTCTTTTGGCCCTTAATTAGCACTAGCCCACACTGTAATTGATGACCTGTGATTGTCCACTCTTTTTCGTCCCATGTCTATCCTTTTCCAGCTCCCCAAATCCCTCTCCTGTCCTTCCAAGTGTACCACTACATCTCTTCCCCTGAACGCTGGCCCAGGACTCCATGTCCAGCTCGCCGCAAACGCGTCCCCTTTGCAGCCGGATTCCTATCCTGCTAAGCTCTCCTCGGAAACGGCGGAAATAACCGCACGAATGGTCACTGGCGTGGCCCTGGCATCGCCATATAAACCACAAAAGCTTGTCTTGTCTGTTTGCCCCACAGCCGTCGACAGGATGAATCGCGACTCGCTCGTTCCCCTCTATCATGAAGCCTCGTCATCTCTTCCGCCCAGTGTGCCCTTTCGCCCCCTTCTTATGGACGGAAAAATTGCTACCCTTGCCATGTGTTCCCCTTGCTAGACTCCCCTCCAAGTCATGCTTCACCTACAGTAGTGCCCCTATCCCGGTGTCATTGACAGTGGAGATCTCAGGTATGTCTGAACGAACCGGGAGCTCTCTCAGGACAAGCCTGGGCATCTGATATAAATCCTTCCCCTCGCAGGATAGCAGGCACATCCGGACTCGAAGTGGCATTGTACAGCTCGGCATCGCTTGGCAATCACTTGGCGCAGATATCCTTACCACTGCCAGCCACCACATTCGTTGCATATTCCCACCCACCATGGTCGCCCCAACCCTCCTCGGTGGCCTCCTCGCCGCCGCCCTGGTTCCCCTTACCCACGCCGCATGCTCCGCCCCCAAGCGCCCAGACATCAAGCCCGCACCCTTCCACCCGAGCCACGCTTTCCCCGCCTCGGCCCCGAGGACCAAGACCTGCGCTGTGACGCCCGGCACCAACGGCAGCGATGACGCCGCCGCCATTCTCAAGGCCTTCAAGGACTGCAACAACGGCGGTACAGTCGTCCTCGACTCCACCTACAACATCTGCTCGCCCTTGGACCTGACCTTCCTGAACGCCGTCGACGTCGCCATCACCGGCACCGTCAACTTTTGCGATGACATTGACCACTGGCTGCCGCGGACCTTCAAGTACACCTTCCAGCTGTCGTCGTCCATGTGGAAGTTTGGTGGAAAGGATGTGAACATTTACGGTAACGGCGTCGGCACGCTCAACGGAAACGGCCAGAAGTGGTACGACCGTTTTGCCTCCAACGCCACCCTCGAGAGACCAATCCTGCTTGTGACCGATGGCCTTCACGGCGGCTCCATCACCGGCCTGAACATGGTCAACTCTCCTCAGGTGAGATTTCCCTAAAGCCCCCGGGACACGTTATTCCACAAGAACATGTCATTGACCTCCGCCCAGTGGTTCAACCTCATCGCCAACAGCACCGACGTGCTCATCTCCGACATCGCGATCAAGGTCGGCTCGACCTCCAGCAACCCGGCCAAGAACACGGACGGCTGGGACACGTACCGCTCCGACTCGGTGGTCATCCAGAACTCTCACATTGACAACGGTGACGACTGCGTCTCTTTCAAGCCCAACTCGACAAACATCATTGTCCAGAACCTCGTCTGCAACGGATCTCACGGCATCTCCGTCGGCTCCCTCGGCCAGTACGTCGGCACCTTCGACGTCGTCGAGAACCTCTACGTCTACAACACCACCATGTCTACGCCTCCGACGCGCCCGCATCAAGGTCTGGCCCGGCATCGACACGCCCTTCCAGCCCTCGCTCTCTGGCGGCGGTGGTTCCGGCTACGTGAAGAACGTGACGTATGACGGGTTCCACAACTCCAACAACGACAATGCCATTACGATCGACCAGTGTTACGGCCAGAAGAACCAGACTCTCTGCAATCAGTATCCGGTAAGCGTTCTACCTCCCAGCCTGGAGACATCGCAAGCGTACTGACGTTGCCAGTCCAACATGACCATCAGTGACATCTACTTCAAGAACTTTGACGGCACGGCCTCGTCCAAGAACGATCCCCGAGTGGGGACCCTTGTCTGCAGCAGTCCCGCGGTCAGTTACTTTGGCATCCCTGATTTGTGAACCAAAGACACTAACATCGCAGTAGAAATGCGTCAACATCAACGCCTCAAAGGTCAACGTCAAGACCCCGAGCGGCAAGACCCCTCAATGGCTGTGTGTCAACCTGGACACCGGTCTCCTCGACATCAACTGCGTGACCAAGGTGACCAAGGGCTAGATATCGATTACTTGGCCCAGGATGTAAACCTATAATTTAATTCTATATATTGATTTCCACATGCGTAACACTGTACACGCGAACTATTCTCTGGTTCCTGGGCGCTGGCTCCTTCAAAGTGGGACGTGCGTTTGTACTGGATGTGTGTTATACAACGAGATCTTTTCTTTGTGTACAGACTGGAGATATGTAACAATATTTCTGCGTATGGCCGGAAAGGGGGATCAGCCACCAATACGATCACTCTTCTTCCTTTCTTGTTCACACGTCTAATACTCATAAACTTTCACAAGTACCAAGCCCTTAGCATTTGGTTCAAGCCGAGGGAGCGTCACTTGAGGGCTTATCCAATCTCCACACCGCCATGTCCCGCGGCTCAGGGAAGCGCCAGACCTTGACGCACCCCTTCTCAACAGTAAGGGCCTTGCCGCCGCACTTCTCCGCCACCCGCATGCTGCCGACATTCTTTGGGTCCACCTGGGCAACAAGATGCGTGATCTCGATCTCCATATCGTCTTCCCCGCCTGCTACAACTTCCTCCGTCGTCGCGTCTTTGTCTTTCACCGGGGTCGCCTTTCCCGAGACCGCAGCGGCAGTGGCAGAACTTTCACCACTCTCCTGCGTCGGCGAGACGTACACCTCCCCTCTCGCGCCCGGCGCGGGCAACTCCAGTACACATCCAAAAACGCACCCACGGCGCGGGTGGCGTATCCCCTGCCCCAGCAGTCCGACCGCAGCTTATAGCCTATCGACAACCCCCATTTGGACGCCCGCGTTGTCTTGACCACGCCGATCATCTTCGTCGTTCCGATGGCGTTGCCTGTGTCCGGGGGTGAGTAGTTCGAGGACATGACAGCGCAACTGACGAGCCATGACTTTTCGGGATTGTGTGCGAAGGCCTTGGACATTCGGTCTGCCGAGGCTGCGAAGGTGTCGGTGTGCCGCTGGGAGCTGGGTGGATGTCAAGTGTAAGTGGGAGATTAGAGTGGAGATAGGGAGGTGCTTTCACCTCCAGAGAGCGGCCTGCTCATCGGAATATATCTCGTGAAAGTCCTGGGCGTGATTTGCTATGTCGAGGGGCTCTAGCCAGAAGTCTGGTCTAGGGGGTTGGGAGGGTGACGGCATCTTGAGATTGCAGAAACACTTTGAGGGTACAAGATATTCAGAAAGCTGTTTCAGGTCGATAACAGGAGAGTTTGGAGATCGACGAGATGTTTAGGAAAAGGTACACACTATGAGCCACTGGGAACATGTGGCTGTAGGTCGGTCGTCTACGAATTGCCGGTTTGGTGAGTCACCTACATGAGCAGGGCGGGGTCAAAAGCCACAAATCCTAGAGAAGGATTCGGTCCACACTTGCAGTCGCTGCATTGATATACCGGATGCATCTCGAGTTTCTTTGAAGAAGCCCGCCGAGATTTCTTACGACAGCGGACGGATCACGTCACCTTCAACTACTGGTCGGGAGCTCCATCTGCACAACCCTGTAAGGCACTATGATAACAAGATGCTAGTAACCAAGGCACTAAGATAAATGAATACTGAGTTCTTCGAGGTGTGAGAAAGAGAGGCAAGTAGGAAGTAGGAAGTCAACTGCAGTTGCCCTTGTGCCGGCACCGGATTTGATGTTCTTAGGACGTCGGAACTGCTGAATGAGTTCGAGGTCCTTGCCCACCCCACGTCGCCCCTCACTTGCCTATTTCACCCCTAGGAGTGTCTATAGGGTATCCAAAGACCTCCGATAAGATAACGCTTTTTTCGTCCTTCAACTTTCAACTTTCACGTCAGAGAGTCACCACGCGACGACGCCAACTGAAGATAAATCCAACGTCATTGCACTCGCACAATGTCCCGCAATGTCGGCAGCAGGTCCCAGTCAAAAGCCGTTGAAGTCCGCCTTCGCCAATAAACGGAAACAGGCAACCTCCGGCGACAATGGTTCACGACCAAGCAACGGTCGCGACGGAGGGAACGGCGGCGGCGGCGGAGGCTGGGCACAGAAGCGCGTGAAAATTCGCAACGACAGAGAGATAGCGGCGCAACCCTCAGACGCGGCCCTCAAAGATGGCGAGCTCGACCTTCAGGCGTTTCTCAACGCGCGCGAATTCGAGATCCGGGCTCTCGAGGAGAGCATGCGGCACACCAAGTCCGAGGCCACGAGCCGCGCCTTCCAGCAGGTACCCCGAGGTATGCGACGACGGACGGCGAGCCACAACGCAAAGAGAGTGCCCAAGAGGTTACGTAGGCGGGCACTCAAGGAGATGGCAGAGGACAACACACCCGTGGTGGTCTCGAAACGGAGGAAGCCCAAGACGACAAGGGCGCGGATCCGTGCCGAGACGGCCAAGAGGTTGGGGATCCTCGCGGAGAAGAAGCGGAGGAGGCAGATGAAGGCCGCGAAGGAGAAAGCGAAGGACGGCGAGGCACAGGAGGAGGTCCCGGATAAGAGCGAAGTCACGGTGTCGACCCGGCCGCCGAGGCCAAAGATTCGGCGAAACCAGCTCAACGATCCTCCGCAGCGCAAGTCGAAGTTCAGAAAGCGCCAGCTCAGCAAGACGTGGCTGCCGACGCACCTGTGGCATGCGAAGAGAGCGCGCATGACCGAGCCGAAGAACCCTTTATGGAGGTTCGCCATCCCTCTAACTCCCAACGAGAAGACGTACCGAGCGACGCATCGATCACAGGGCGAAAAGGGCGCCGTTGCTTGGGATACGAGCTATATGAGCACGATTGGACTTTACGGCTCGGCCAAGGGCGTGGAACAAGTTTTGCGAAAGCTTGGTATCACACAAGAAAGCTGTTGGAACGATAGGGGGGCCAAGTGGAGGGCAGGCACTCGACACTGGACTGGGTTCCTGAGCAGAGAGGCCAAGGGCGCAAGGCGGGACGTCTGCCCGGCGACAATTGTATGGAACCCGGAGCCGGTCTCAGAGCAAGCCGAGCCCGAAGAAGGGGTACAGACAAGCAAGATCCAGAGACAGGTGTTTGTCAGAGTGCACCCCTCTGCATTTCTCGAGGTCTTCAACGAACTGCTCCGGTTGATCAAGATGCAGAACCCCAGGCTCTACATCGAGGATCTGCGGTTCGAGGTCGGAAGTATTGAGCTTACCGGTCCTGCGTCAACAGAGACCCTCCTAGGAATCCTTCACCCGTATCACGCAAAGGAAGGGGCCATGGAACAGCATGCGGAGATCTTTGGGGGCCTGACCAGCGTTGTAAACCCGGCATCACTTCCCTTGAACGCCACTCTGGGGTTCTCTATCATGGATCCGCGCCTTCGATACCCTCCCAGAAAAGTCAGCTCGCCCAACCCAGACGACGAAGCAGAGCAAAGCAGGTCAATCGAGCTGCTGGCGAACTGGCCGGCCGATGTTGATCTAAAGCCATACAGCCTCTTCCAAAGAGACGCCCGCGCCTCAGCAACCCGACTACCATCGCAAAAGTCGATAGACAAGCGGAAAGGAGCGAAACGCCCCGGGACGGTCCTCGGCGTCTCCGATGCGGACCCGCCGATCCCCGTCCTCCTGCTCTCATCACGATCAAACGGCACCCAGGCCCAAGGAAAATGGACGGTCCTCGCGCCATGGAGATGCATCCAACCCTTATGGCACAGCCTCGTTCATTTCCCCCTGAGCTCAGGCGGCAACCCACGCTTCTCGGGCCTGAACGAGATGAGGCAGGTCTCGTTTGAGCGCAATCTGCCGTGCTTTCCCTTCGACTTCCTCGGCACCGACGCCGGCGCCGAGTGGGAACTGGAGCAGCGGGTCAAGCGGAGGCAGGAGTGGGATCGCCGGCCAAAGAGCAAGCGTGTCGCGTGGGAGTCGCTGGACTTGGGGGCCGGTCGCAAAGGGGAGATTGGCAGCGGGTGGGCCTGCGACATCGAACTCTTGTTCCAGCAGCCGACGTCGGAGCACCGGGTCACGCCGTCCCCGGATGAGATGGACGTGGACAAACCTTCGCCTGAGGAGGCGACTTCGAATCCCACGTCGACTGCGGGAGACTTCCTCAAGACCCTCCATCAACTGCGAAAAGACGTCTTCCGCGCGCACACATCCTCGCCGGCATCTG